>BQNB010002713.1:0-121802 GCA_026074375.1 Tanacetum coccineum
ATGTCTATCTCATGGATTCGGGTGTGTATGTGTGCTTCAGCTGCCTTGTTGGAGTGGTACTTCTGGTGAAAGATTGTAGAATGATCAACCGTACGCCGTTCCATATAAAAACCCATATTTACCTTTATAAACTTGTTACTTCTTAGCTTTTGCGGTAGAGATGTGTATCCTTGACAAGCTTATGATAGAATACTCGTCACGACCGAGCAATTGAGCGAATTAGTTACATGTTACCATATAGATTAGTTGAGTGATTTGAGTGTTTTCATCTTCCTACTTCGTGAGGTGTTTGGTTGTGTACTTGTAATTGATCAAATAAGTACTTTAACGGAAACTATCCTTAGGGATACAATTTATATATTTCTAAAGGCTACTTGAGGACAAGTAGGATTCAAGTGGGGGGATATTTGATAACATCAAATAATGTCTACTTTATAGTATCATTTATCCTATGATATTAACCCATTTTGTATAATTACTATAAAGAATTATTACTTAATCGATCATATTTGAGAAATGCTATAATTATGGAGTAATTGGTGAAAGTTAGCAAAAGGCGTTCATTATGGAGCTTAATTGAAGATATTTTGAAGAATGTTGATTTAAAGACCAATACGTCGTATCCAGTAAGAAAATATGACATATCCCAGCCTGCACTCACCAAAAGACCACAAAAGGAATGAAGTCTGTATGCCTTATCCAGAAGACTCTATACGCCATATTCTGGAAAAGGAATATAATATTTTAGAAGATATCAAACGTAGTCCCTAATCTAAGAAAATCCTAATACGCCGTATCCAACTCCTTGGATACACCGTATTGAACCGACTTCCAGACCTTATAAATAGAAAACATAAAAACAAGTTTTAAGTATGCAAGTGAATCCCTAAACCACCAAGTCGACCAAGAGATGATCAAAAAAGCCTAAAAGGTCAGAATAAAGCCTCAAGATCATAGGAAAACTCTTGTAATCTTCGCACAACCGAATAAGCGTTCGATCGAGGTTTCTTTACTTTAATCGTTCATATATCAAACTATGCGTATTTTTACAATGACTATCGGCTGATACCTTTAGGTATCAGCCATGTTTATGAAGATATAATGTTTGGTTTATTTATATTGATTGCTTAATTTATCGTTGATTTATTGATTATGTTTATCACATGATACTTGTTTACGTGTTTAAATATGTGATGTGTCGTTGAGGTGTGTTTATTTATTGTGATTCAAGTTTTAAATTTATATTTTGCCGACTTAACAAAAAACAACACTTTAACGGGCAGTGTACCCGGTTAAGATGTAGCTTCGTTGGTAAGTAGGGTGTCGATCATTAAGAGCGAGATGGAATCTATCAATTTACTTAATATCTTGGTTTCCTAAACTATATTAGTTCTATTATATTCTAATCCTATGTTAAACCTATGTCAGTCTAATTCCTAGATCTAATAAAAGGGGTTTTCAGTCTGAGAGACTGGCACGGTTTTGTGGTGAATAACAATCAATCCTAAATACTGTTAACCACGCAGGCCAATTAACAGAAGATAAAAGAGCGATCGAGCCTAATATGAGGAAACTATATTAACCATTATTAATCTTATAAGAATGTTGGTATGTTTATTAGTGCAATGATTTCTTCTCTCGAAGTTGGCATATCATTCTTAAGACTTAGGTGGGACTTCTTCCTAAGACCTAGACATAGTAATTCTGTTACAATTAAAGCATCTGCATAAAGCATCCATGTTTACTTGATTATAATCTATCTTATGGATTAAAGCAATGGTGATCTTGTTAAACCTTAGCTCATAGAGACTTTACCCACTTACCGCTTAATGGTAGTTTATACACTAGTAGTCCACTTGTCCAATTATCCAATGGAATCAGAAAGTTATTTGTTGAATTATCTAGGTCACCTGCTAGTCAACACGATTCAACAAACCATTGGCAATGTCCAATTAACAAGTTAAGCTCGAAGCGTATCCTAGACACAGACTTAGAAGGAGAATACTTGTGTAACTATTGATCTAGATGTATAAACTACTATATGAAGAGCTATCCCCAACTCTAGATCTGCTTGGTCCACTTAGCTAGATCCAATTAAATGATAGGTCCCATACAAAAATGCTTAAGCAAGTATAAATTGATAAACATAATCAAGCATATAACGATAAATCAAGAAATCGAAAATAAACATATACCAAACATTCAAATCTTCATATTAATGGCTAATACCCAAAGGTATTAGCCTTCGATCATCATAATCAATACAAGAGTAATTTATTTAGCCAAGGTAAACTAACCAAGTTAACGAACGATACCAAAAACTAAATGATTACTAAGTAATAGAATTACGCGATGTTTCTTCTTGAATTGATGGCTTTTCTCGACCTTCTTTACTCTTAAGATCTTTTGAAAATCATCCTTTATGGTTTAGGTATAGAGAATATGATGTAGCACACTTAAAATTCATGAACGAGCCCTCTATATATAACCTCTGTATGGCGGTTTGGATACGCCGTATCCATTGGGTTGGATATGGCGTATTAGGCTGTCTTGGAGTAAGGACCATGTATTAATATCTTCAGAATAATTAATTCCCTAAAATTAGATACGGCGTATAGAAAGTTTTGGATACGCCGTATTCATCACTTTCCATCTGTTTTCTTTGGTGGATGCAGGCACGGATACGCTGTATCCTTATTGATGGATACGGAGTATTGATCTTCAATTCAATACTTCTTCAAATAATCTTCATTAAAGCTCCAAAGTGCGTGCCTTTTTCAATCTTTCACCATCTACTCCATGATTACTGCAATTTCTCAAATACAAATGATTAAGTACCAACTCTTTACAGTAATTGTACAAAATAGGCTAACATTATGGGATAAATGATACAATAAAATAGACGTTATTTGATGTTATCAAATATCCCCCCACTTGAATCCTACTTGTCCCTAAGTAGCCTTTAAAAGTATACAAAATGCATCCCTAAGGATATTTTTCATTAAAATACTCTTTCGATTAATTACAAGTACACAACCAAGCACCTCACGAAATAGGAAGATGAAAACACTCAAATCACTCAACTAATCTATGTGGTAACATGTAACTAATTCGCTCAATTGCTCAGTCGTGACGAGTATTCTATTATAAGCTTAGCAAAGATACACATCTCCACCGCTAAAGCTAAGGAGTAACAAGTTTAAAAAGGTAAATATGGGTTTGAATGGAAAGGCGTACGGTTGATTACTCTAACATATCTTTCATCGATCTCCTTGTTCCAATAGGGCGACAAAGACCATACGTATACACCCGAATCTACGAAATGGATACATGTGACTGCTCATTCCCATCCTTAGAAAAGGTTAGCGATTAGGATAGTAGAGTAATATAGGGTAGGAACCTTCTAACTTACACCAAAGTCGTAAATCAACAAGGTACAAATCATGCATACATGGTCATAACGACGGAATAGACATGCAAGTTCGTATGAATCCCCATTCGAGTAAAACCAGAGGTTAATCATCAGGTGAGAGGGAAGTAAATTGGTGTTAAATAAAAATCAAGAAACAAATAGATTAAGACTAATATATAAGTTGCTAGACACTTAATTTCCCGACCGTTATTATGATAGAGACACACCTATGTACAATGTCTCGACCATAGTTCAAAAACATCAACCCAAGTTGGCATTTCCATAATGATCAACTTCCCAATCATCCCAAAAACTTTTACATACTCTATAGGTAAGCGGCGATATCTTCCACTTTGTACAATACTTTACATCGTTGATTTCTTTAACGTATCAATGAATAATCAATCCTTCATATGATTCCTTCGGTAATTCTTGAAACGATTATCAAACTTTCTCTCTTTTTGTATTTTTTTCATTTTTTCATTTTTTTGCTAACTATACCTCAAATCTCTATGTAGTTTCACCATCTTCAAGATCATAATAATTCTGGATAATTCCTTCGGTATATTCTTCGTTCTTCGGATTCACCATTAATTATGAATGTAGTAAAATCAAATGAGCTTTGACTACTAATTATACATTCCCATTTGCATTGTGCAAACTTCTGACCGTCACCAAAGATAGAAAATGACACAAGACTTGGGAAATACAAACTCTACACTTTAAGCAACTAGCAACTGTAAATTAATACTTAATCTAACAGGGTAGGTTTAAGGTGTAAGGGTGTAACGAAACAAATAATTGGTGTGAATTCCTAAAGAATTGGCTCTACGGGTTGTTCTATTGGATCATCCCTCTAAAAATGAGAGTGGAAGGATTTAAACGGAGGTTAATTAACCAGTGTAGTTAGTTAATAAACAACATGTATAGGCGATTTGGGTGTAATCCTAAGATTTACCAATTTAAACAAGTTACTCGATCTAAATCCATAGTACTTATCATTGCGGTCTTGAATAGATATACCAAGCCAAGTTCTAAAGTCTACTACATCACCGGTACACTCATATTTTATGGAATTTAGGTAAAAATTTAGAAACGGAAAGGTTAAATCCTCACAATATCTATCAAGGGTTATTGTGTACGGGTTATGTAACATGTAATTTCACAAAAGTATGCTTGAAATTTTTTTAAATTTGAGCATAATTTAAGCCTTTTATTGTAAAAATTAGGACAAGTAAGCATTCTAATTCCCATCCCCCCTCTTGAATTATACAACGTCCTCATTGTATGTGTAAAGCATTAAAATACGGGAATTGTAAAGAATTAGAATGAGAAACTCCCCTGAAATTTGCTCGGTAGATTCTCTAAGTTGCGTATGCGAGCAATGATTCGTGTTGAATAGCTGCCTTAAAGATTCAAGACTCCAACACTTCAGAAGTTTCAAATGAAGATTCTCCACCATTATTCTTCGATTTTCCTTCTTCTCCAGGTCTTGCGTAAAGCATAAAAAAACAAGTGCAAATCTATCTTCAGTGTATTCGTTTGGTTAAACTCGAAATAATACCCTAAAACTGTTTAGGAGGTCAATACGCCATATCCATTCCCCAGGATACGTCGTATTGAAACCTGTATACGCCGTATTCATTTAATGAATACGCCGTATAGACTCTACTTAAAATAAAGACTGGATAACGTCCAGATAGTCAATACATCGTATCCATGGGGTTTGGATATGCCGTATAGACAGTCTGGGAAGACAGACTCGATAAAAATTAAAAATACATTCCGGGTTGTCTCCCGGAAAGCACTTTTGTTTATAGAAAAGTCTTTAAGTTAAACTTGCCCCAATTTACACCCATCCTTATAAAATAATTTGGGATCGAACGGGATGCTAAACGGCACATTCAAATTCTTGATTAGGAAAATGAATGACATCCCTTTGTTAAGATAATTACAAGTTATGATATTAAGATTTGATTCGTTGATAAAAATTCCAGTTTTGAAAAATTTATTAAATGTATCATTACTTGTTTCTAAAAGCTTATTTGACCTTTATGCATAGGCACCAACATTGGTATTTATTACATTAGTTAATGGTTTGACAGATAAATCCCCTGAAGAGTGTTCAATATTGACTTTATCATCATCATTGTCCTTATCCGATTTTGAATCATTAGGAAAAATTATGTTAAAAGAAAATAAATAATTAAAGTTTAAAACGTTTTGTTCCTCTTCATCACATTCGGACAATGATGTTTCATCTTTCAAATCAAATTCATCGATATGTTGAGGGTTTAAAATTGGTTCAGTTAATAAATCTGATTTAGACATTTGAGCATCATTGTAAACAATGGCTGGAAATTCATTCTCAAAATCTTTAGCATCATTGTAAACAATGGCTGGAAATTCATTCTCAAAATATTTAAAGAAGTCTAAATCATTAAAATAACTGACCGATGGCTCGGGTGGCGGAAACAAAGGCATATTGACTTTTTCATTATCGATTTCCAAATCCGTTTTCAAATCTTTGGCAAAAATTAATTTATAAGAAAACAAGTTTTTTTTCAAAAACTACTGTGTAATCTTCATCGTCGAATTCGTCAAACGATATTCTAAAGTCAATTTCATCATTAAGAGAACTTATCATGGGTTCACAAGATAGTGTTTTTGATGATACCTCGTCATTAAAGGATATAGCTGGGAATTCAGTTTCAATAGATCCGAGGTCGTGAACGTCTTCATTATCCCAGATCTTACCATACGTAGCAGTTTCCTAGTTAAACACTTTCCCATGTCTATGAGCTTTTTCTTCCTCAAGCCTGATATACTCTTCCATTGTAAGGTTGGGGTTGTCCATGTTAACCTGTAATAAATTTACTAGAAAAGAAAACTGTCAAATAGCTTAATATGCCATATTCAGTAAACTAAATACGCCGTATTAAGGATAAACTGAATACGCCGCATTGAGGATAAACTCGAATATGCTATATTGGTTTGAAAAAATTTATACGTCGTATCCAATGAATTGAATACGCCGCATATGTTTGAAAAAATTTACAGCGTACTTTGAATAATACAAAAACACACAAACACACAATATACAAAAATATACAATGCAAAAATTAAATAGACAAACAAACATATAAATATGCAAATTAATCTAAGCTACACTAAACTAAAACACTAATAAAAATAAGAATTAAACAACTTCACTCCCCGGTAACGACGCCAAAAATTTGATGTGTAGTTGTGTAGGTGTTATTTAAGTATCAAGTTTTACTATTTATATTTTGCCGACTTAACCAAAAACAACACTTTAACGGGCAGTGTACCCGGTCAAGATGTAGCTTCGTTGGTAAGTAGGGTGTCGATCACTGAGTGCGAGATGAAATCTATCAATTTACTTAATCTCTTGGTTTCCTAAACTATATTAGTTCTATTCTATTCTAATCCTATGTTAAACCTATGTCAGTCTAATTCCTAGATCTAATAAAAGGGGTTTTCAGTCTGAGAGACTGGTACGGTTTTGTGGTGACTAACAATCAATCCTAAATACTGTTACCCACGCAGGCTAATTAACAAAAGATAAAAGAGAGATCGAGCCTAATATGAGGAAACTGTATTAACCATTATTAATTCAATAAGAACATTGGTATGTTTATTAGTGCTATGATTTCTTCTCTCGAAGTTGGCATATCATTCTTAAGACTTAGGCGAGACTTCTTCCTAAGACCTAGACATAGTAATTCTGTCATAATTAAAGCATCCGCATAAAGCATCCATGTTTACTTGATTATAATCTATCTTAGGGATTAAAGCAATGGTGATCTTGTTAAACCCTAGCTCATAGAGACTTTACCCACTTACCGCTTAATGGTAGTTTATACACTAGTAGTCCACTCGTCCAACTATCCAATGGAATTAGAAATTTATTTGTTGAATTATCTAGGTCACCTGCTAGTCAACACGATTCAACAAACCATTGGTAATGTCCAATTAACTAGTTAAGCCCGAAGCGTATCCTAGACACAGACTTAGAAGGATAATACTTATGTAACTATTGATCTAGATATATAAACTACTATATGGAGAGCTATCCCGGACTCTAGATCCGCTTGGTCTACTTAGCTAGATCTAGTAGAATGATAGGTCGCATACAAAAACGCGTAAGTAAGTATGAATTGATAAACATAATCAATCATACAATGATAAATCAAGAAATCAAAAATAAACATATACCAAACATTCAAATCTTCATAATAATGGCTAATACCCAAAAGTATTATCCTTCAATCATCATAATCAATACAAGAGTAATTTATTTAGCCAAGGTAAACTAACCAAGTTAACGAACGATACCAAAAACTAAACGATTACTAAGTAATAGAATTACGCGATGTTTCTTCTTGAATTGATAGCTTTGCTTGACCTTCTTTGCTTTTAGGATCTTCTAAAAATCATCCTTTATGGTTTAGGTATAGAGAATATGATGTAGCACACTTAAAATTCGTGAATGAGCCTTCTATATATAACCTCTGTATGGTGGTTTGGATACGTCGTATCCATTGGGTTGGATATGGCGTATTGGGCTGTCTTGGAGTAGGGACCACGTATTAATATCTTCAGAATAATTAATTCCCTAAAATTGGATACGGCGTATAGAAAGTTCTAGATACACCGTATTCATCACTTTCCATCTGTGGTCTTTGGTGGATGCAGGCACTGATACGCCGTATCCTTATTGATGGATACGGCGTATTGATCTTCAATTCAATACTTCTTCAAATAATCTTCATTGAAGCTCCAAAGTGCGCGCCTTTTGCAATCTTTCACCATCTACTCCATGATTACTGCAATTTCTCAAATATAAATGATTAAGTACCAACTCTTTACAGTAATTGTACAAAATGAGCTAACATCATGGGATAAATGATACAATAAAATAGACGTTATTTGATGTTATCAGTATGCGACCTATCATTCAACTGGGTCTAGTCCTACATATTTAATGTGTTGCAACTTCGGTGTTGTGTGGGCGTAGGCTAAAAGTTCAGGATAGCTCTCCATATTGTAATTTATATATCTAGAATCATAGGATCACAAATATTGACCTATCTTTGCCTTTAGAATAGTGAGCTTAGTTGGACTAGAAGGTGACCCTAGGATCAACAAGTATGTTCTTATTCCATTGGTAAGGACTTGGATAGTTGACTACTAGTATATAAATCGCCGTTAAGCAGTAAGTGGGTAAAGTCTCGATGAGCTAAGATTTAGTAAGAGCATCATTACTTAGATCCTAAGATAGATTATAATCAACATAAGGATGCTTTATGTAGATGCGTCTAATTATGACAGGATTAGCGTGTCTAGGTCTTAGGAAGATGTATCGCCTAAGTCTAGGAATGATATGCCCCTTCGAGATAATACAATCATTTCACTAAATAAACAAACCTGCGTTTTATCAAATTATTCATGGTTGATATGTTTTCCTTACATTAGTTCTCGACCGCTTCTCTATCGTTTGTTTATCTTCTTGTGTGTGTTTATTAGTTTACTTGTCATCAAAACCTTATGTTAGATACCCGAACTTGTGCCAGTCTCTCAGACTGAAACCTCCCTTATCATTAGTTTACGTTTAACTTAGGTTTAAATAGAGTTAATTAGTACTAACTTAGATAACTAAAATACTGATAGAATTAGGATTAACGATCTCGCTCCTAGTGATCGACACCCTACATACCAATGAAGCTACATCTGACCGGGTACACTGTCCGTTAAAGTGTTGTTTTTAGGTATAGTCGGCATAAAATAAATTATAAAACTTGATATTTAAATTACACCTACACAACGAAACATCATGGTACAAACAGTGTTGAAGGAGGAGGGTTTGACATGAGTCCTGAACTGATTATTACAGGAGTCATTTCATGAAGTACGGGTCCTGAACTGCTGTGTTTAGAAGGCATCGCAGTCAGCTCATCAAAATATACATGAATTGTTTCAATGATTCATCTGGTACGTTGGTTGTAAATTCGAAATGCTTTCTTTGTGGGTACATAGCCAATAAGAATACCAATATCAGCTTTCGGTTGTAACTTAACTAAGTTCTCACTATCATTTGTTGGATAGCAGAGTGCACCAAATAGATGGAAAAAACATAAGTTGGGAAGCTAATCATGTAAAAGCTTATATGGTGTTTTTCCGTAACGAAGGCGTACAATGGAATGATTTTGTGTGTAACATGCGGTAGCAACTACGTCTGCCCATAAGAATAACAGAGCTTTTGCATAAATCAACATTGTGCGGGCAGCTTCAATTAGCGTACAATTACGTCTTTTAACGATACCATTTTGATGTGGAGAGCGAGCAACAGATGTTTCATGGGAGATTCCAACCTTCTCATAATATTCACGTAAAGTTTGATTAACAAATTTAGTTCCATTATCTGTTCTGATTCTTCGGACATGTACATTGAGTCGCACTCGGATCATCTTAAGAAACTTGATTATAAAATCTGGAGCTTCATCTTTTGTCCTTAAAAATTTAACCCACGTGAATCAAGAGTAATCATCGACAATGACGAGGATATACTTCTTTCCATTTACACTTACAACACGCATTGGTCCACAAAGATCCATGTGCAAAAGATAGAGTTTTTCTTGGTTGGTGTCTTCAAATATAGGTTTGTGAGTTTTCTTCATGCTCTTACCCATAGTACAAGCAGAACACAGATGGTCCTTTTCAAATTTAAGCTTTAGGAGACCTCGAACATGACTGTATCTAGCTAAATGATTGATTTCACCAAAGTTCAGATGGGACAGATGTCGGTGCCATAGCCAGGATTTAGTCTTTGAAACTTTTGATAAGAGACAGATAGGAGAGGACGCCATCATATCTCTAAGAGACAAAGTATACAGATTGTTTCATTTAGATCCGGTCAATAGATCAACATCGTCTAGATTACAAATGAAGCAGGTGTGTTGTCGAAAAGCAAATTCAAGGTTTGAATCACAAAATTGCCCAACGAAGAATAAATTATGTCCAAGTCCTTCCACGTAGCAAACCCTTAAAATTGTAACATTCCCAATCTGATAGTCACCATAACCTAATATCTTTGCCACTTGATCATTTCCAAATTTGACTGTTCCTAAAAACTTATTGACGAAATTGGTTAGCTGAGAGCGATCTCCGGTCATATGCTTTGAACTGTCGGAGTCCAAATACCAAAGAACAATTTAGATGACCTTCATTCATCAAGAGAGGAAGATGGAACATTGGAAACTATAGATCCTCAAGATTGACTGGGTTTCTTTTTATTAGCAAATACATGTTTAAGATTATTAGAATTGCTAACAGGAACATTAGTTTTAGATTTCCTAGGTTTCCTTGAGTAAACCAATGTTACCATAGGTTTAGGTATGTCACTTTCTAGAGTAGTTGGTTTCATAAGGGGCACGTCAGTAGCTGTGGTAATCCTAGTTAAAGGGCACGCATTTGCTACTATAGTAAATGTTCGACCTGTAGCTCTCTATTTATATCTAACATTAGTAAACACCTTTCCTGTTGGTTTCTAAATTTTTCTCTTTTGACTTTTCTTAACAGATTTAGATTTATTACTAGCATTCATATCATTGCTAAAATCAAGAACACACAAATCATGATTATCAGAAAGCATGCAACCATTACACTTAACATATTTAAGTTCATAATTCACATTAAGCTTGGGATGCTGCAAATTAGCAATTCCTTTAGGTGCAACAACACAGTCTTTATTTTTAAAACTAGATTTAACTTTCCTAAGGTAAGCTTCTACTTTATTCTTTTGAGTACTACGTGGTGTTTGCTGGATCTTATCTTTCTTTGTATTGCCTGAAGGTTGTGATCTGCTAGCACTAGTATACAATTTTACTCTTGTAGAAGACAACATAAGTTTGTTAGAAACTAGGTTTGATGTAGAGGCTGTTTTTGTTTTTGTGTTTCCTGATGATATGATAGGCTCAGTAAACCTAACTCTTTTGTCTTGTTATTTGGGGTCACAGCTACTAATTGTTCTCTAGAATTGTTGATACTAGGGCAGGTTTTACCAATTAAAATAAGCAACTCTTAAATTTGTTTTGTATACTTATAAGCAGAGTCTAAGGATTCATTTAGAGGATTTTGTAATTTTCCATGTTCTACTATTTTCCTAAGATTTGCAGCTTCTTCCTGAGTGTGCTTAAGGTAATCAGAGTGAACTAACCTATTGTTTAACAATTTAGGGTTCAAATATTCCACCTCAATCTTAAGCATTTCAGGATCAAGAGTGTTTTTTGCAACATCATTATGAACTTGAGCTTTGCCTTTAAAGTTTCTTAAATCATTCTTAAGAGCTATATTTATCAAAACTTTTTCCTGAAGACGAGCATTTAAATCAAAAATTTCCACAGACTTTAGATTGACTTAATTAATTAAATCATCACATTGTTTTTTTGATCAAACACGTGCTGGTTTAATCGAGTCATAAAGTTGTTTGTATGTCTGTTTCAAATGCTTATTTTCAACAATAAGCTTGGACACCCTATGATCTAGTTCAATATTGATTGTTTCAATCTCTTCTATGTCCTTTTTAATCTTATCCCCATTATTGTTCTACTTAGAGATTTAATTATCTCTTTCAACTTCTTAATGACTGTATATTTCTTTTGGGACTGAGTTTTCAATTCATTAAGTTTAAACAATTGATCAAAACTTGGATCACTTTGATTAGAGATAGGATTGTCCCTTTAAAAAATGTCCTTATTAAGTTGGGTGTCAACTTCTAAAGAGATACAATATTTTTCAAAAGTGGTATAACTTTTAAGCAGTTTATCATAAATCTCCTTTTCAACAAAACCCTTTTTGTTAAGAAGCTCAGTCTCAAGTTTGAGACACTTTTCACATTCGTGCACATTCACAAAAACAATTTCCATAGAAGAATTTACAATCAAGTTCACAATATCTTTGCTTATCACTTGTTCCAAGAGTCGTTTGTTAGGAATTATTGTAATAGACTTAAGTTAAGTCTGGTAGTATGTTAGTTAAGTCTGGCAGACAAGTTAAGTCTGCTAGTACAAAGTTAGTACTGGTAGTGCAAAGTTAGTACTGCTAGTGTAATAGTTAGTTCTGCCAGTACAAAGTTAAGTCTGGCAGTACTAAAGTTAGTACTGTTTATGTCTAGTTAAGTCTGCTACGCAGATTAGTAGTCAACGAGTTATTTTAGGAAAAGATATGTTTTAGGAAGAGATAAACATTATCTTTTCACATGTTTTGTATAGCTGTCTAGGGTTTCCTTGGTCTATAAAAGGATCCCTTCAGCATAGAACATTGTATCACTTAGAAAGCTATTTAGCAAAGTAATAGAAAATAGTATATTAATAGTATTCGTGTTCTTCATAGTACTATTGTTAATATTCCGCGTTAACAAAGTATTCGTGATCATAGTCTCTCATACAGTAGATTTGGATTTATCCAAGTTGCTATTGTCTTATAAAGGCTATATAGATCCTAATACAAAGGACCTACAAGTGGTATAAGAGCCATAAGAGGGACTCTGCATAAGAAGAATCACTAAAAACTCTCATCATCAGATCTAAAAACATGTCTGTCTATAATGATGATTTCTCACAACACCTTAGTGATGATGAAAGATCACAACATGATGCTGAATCAGAAAATGGTGGTGACCCTAAAAACAAACAGCAGCAGGTAGTCCCACAAATACTACCATCTCAAATATCAAACTCCCAATTCTTAAGAAGGAGGAGTATGATATCTAGGTAATGGAAATGGAACACTATCTAGAATACATTGATAATGAAGTCTGGAAAGTGATTCAGAATAGGAACTCAAAGAAGAGAATAACATAAGGTAAGGATGGGATTGTTAAAATACTTCCTCCTGTTTCAGCTGCTGAGATTCTAGCTGTGGAAAAGGAAAGAAAAGCTAGGAATATTCTGTTGATGTCTATTCCAAAGGAGCATAAAAGAAGATTTCATGGAATGGATGATGCTAAGGAGATTTGGGAAGCCATCAGAACAAGGTTTGGTGGTAATACTAATTCTAAGAAGATGCAAAAAGCTGTTTATAAACAATAGTTTAAGGCCTTTTCTATATCTAGTTCTGAAGGCTTGGAAAAAGGGTATGATAGATTCCAAGAATTACTCTCTCAATTAGAAGCTCATGGTGCTCCTGTCTCTAATGAAGATGTAAACCATAAGTTCCTTAGATCATTGCCCTCTACTTGGTCTCACTTGGCAATGACTATGAGAACCAAATCTGATGTAGACACCCTCTCCATTGATGATTTGTACAACAATCTCAGGGTTTTTGAACAAGATATCAAGGGTGCCTCCAAAGCTTCTACTAGTGCTCAAAATGTTGCTTTTGTCTCCTAAAGCAAGAACAGCACTAATAGAACAAAATCAGGTTTCAGTAGTGCATACAGTTCTAGCACTCCTTCTCCTTCTTCTTCAAAAGTCTAAGGTAAAGCCCCTGCAGGCTTTGCTGATGAAGTTATCTACTCTCTTTTTGCTAACCAAACAGAGGATTTAGATTTACTTCATGAAGATCTTGAATAGATAAATGATGTGGATATTGAAGAAATGGATATAAATTGGCAAATAGCAATGATTGCCATAAGGATGAAGAAGTTCTAAAAAGAACTGGAAGAAGAATTTAGTTTGATGGCAAAACACCGGTAGGCTTTGACAAGAAGAAGCTTGAATGCTACAATTGTCACAATACTGGTCACTTTGCTAGGGAATGCACTATGAAGGGAACCAAAGATGGAAAGAAGAGGAGAGAGCCCATCTATCAAGACAAAGATGCTGGTAAACAAGAGAAAAACCAGATGGGATTGCTTACTATGGATGAAGATGTGGTTAATTGGGGAGAACACACTGCTGATGAAGATGTCAACCATGCTTTAATGGCTATCAGCTCAACAAATGAGGTATCTTTGTGCTCTAAGAACTGTCTTGATTCATACAATAAACTCAAAAAGACATGTGATGAACAAAAGAATCAGATAGATGATCAAGAGGCACATATACTTGCTTATAGTCTTACTGTTAAGAAACTAGAGTCTAAACTTGCCATTTCACAAAAACAGAACAACTCTTTAAATGAAAAACTTACTTTTCAAGCTAATGAAATCTATGAAAAAGATGAAAAGCTTAAAAAATATAGAAGGATTGGTATGAAAGCAGTAAAAGAAAGAGATGAGTTACAAAAACTTGTTGATAAGTGGCAAAACTCTGCTAAAAGTCTTTACAAGTTAATTGATTCAAGTATGAGTTCAACCAGTAAAATTAGTTTAGGTTATGGCATACATTCAAATGATGAAGTGTTAAGTTATGAAGAAGAAATGTATCATTCTGTTTTTCATGGTTCACCAGAGGACTATATTGGCAAACCATTGTATAGTCGTTTTATCAAAACCAATGACTATAAAGGTGTTCCTCATCCCTTGAATGGTGACTATACTCCAAAGGAACAGCCAGACATAGATGACTCTCTCTATGTACCTGGTAAGAGAGGACCTCAACTTCCTAATGCTGATGTGTCTATTAAAACTAGTGAGTACTCAACCTGTCAATCTCATGATAGTGATGAGGCTTCTGGCACTTCATCTGCATCATCAGTAGAAGATGAGCCTATTAGTCCCACTGTGCCTAAAGACCAACCCACACAGATGCCTAAACCTACCCAACAGACTGCCCCTATTTTTACTAGTTTTGCTAGTTTTGCTAAGCATATACAAGCTACTAGGCAACCAACCTCCTCACCAGAACCACCCAAAGTTGTTAAACCACATTGGAATCAAAGATTGGATGGAAATTCTGTTGAAAAAAGAAAATGTTTTGTATGTGGAAGTCTTAGTCATCTGATCAAAGACTGTAACTACTATGAGAAAAAGATGGCTAAAGAGGCCGAGTTAACCAGACAACGTATGGCCCCACCAGTTAGAATTAATAATGCCAACAAATTTGCTCCTAGGACTGCTATGTTTAATTCTGTTAGGCAAAATTTTAATTCTGGTAGGCCAAAAGTTAATTCTGTTAACTCAAATATTAATACTGGCAAGCATAGTGTTAATTCTGGTAGAACAAACATTAAGTCTGTTAGACATAATGTTAATACTGGCAAGCATACTGTTAATTCTGGTAGTTTTAATGTTAATTCTGCTAGACCACAAAGGCCAGTATCAACCCACACTTCAAACAAATTTTGTTCTGAGCAACCACAGGTGAATCCTTATCAAAGAAGAAGTTTTTCAAACTCACATTCACTTGTGAGAAGACCCTTTCAAAGAAAAACAGCACACAAGTTTTATTCTACTGCTGTACAGGGTAATTGGGGAACTACTGCTAAGACCTCAGCAGGTTATAATTAGAGAACAACAAAACCACACTCCAATTATAATAGTAGACCTACCAAGAATAAAACTGTGAATTCAAAAGGTCCATAAGGCAGATCCAAGCCTGCAAAGGCTTGGGTCCCTAAGAGAAACTAAATTCTCTTTTTCATGTGCAGGATCATCCACTCAAAAACATGATGGATAGAGGAATATTTGACAGTGGATGCTCAGGGCACATGACAGGTAACAAAGATCAACTAGAGGATTTTGAAGAATTCCATGGTAGATCTGTTACCTTTGGAGGTAGCAAGGGCTACATTACAGGTAAAGGAAGAATCAGGGTTAGAGATTTAGATTTTGACAGTGTGTCTTTTGTGAAAGAACTTGGGCATTTTAACATTTTCTCTATATCACAAATATGTGATAAACAGCATAAGGTTCTTTTTACTGTGACTGAATGTCTTGTTGTGTCTTCCGAATTTAAGATGCCTGATGAAAATCAAGTGCTACTAAAGGTCCCTAGACAACACAATATGTACAGTTTTGATATGAAGACACCTTCTTCTGGTAAAGGGTATGCCTGTTTAATTGTAAAAACCACTACTGATGAATCTAACATGTGACACAGGAGGTTAGGTCATATCAACTTTAAAAATCTTAACAAACTTGTGAAAGGAAATCATCTAAGAGGACTAAAGGTTTTCAAAAATGACCATACATGTGTTGCTTGTCAAAAAGGAAAGCAACACAGGGCCTCCTGTAAGGCCAAATTAGAAAGGATTGTCTATGAGCCATTAAAAATCTTACATATGGATCTTTTTGGTCCTACTTTTGTGAAGAGTATAAATCATGCATGCTATTGCCTTGTCATTACTGATGATAGTACCAGATTTAGTTGGGTGTTCTTTTTAGCTTCTAAGGATGAAACTAGTAGCATTATCCAGAGTTTCATTAGACAAATTGAAAACCAGCTTAATCATAAGGTCAAAATTATTAGATCAGATAATGGAACATAATTTAAGAATAAAAATATGCTTGAATTTTGTAGGAACAAGGGAATTAAACAAGAGTATAGCTCTGCTAGAACTCCACAACAAAATGGAGTTGCTGAAAGAATGAACAGGACCCTTATTGAGGCCGCTAGGATTATGCTAGCAGACTCTCTCTTACCTACTACTTTTTGGGCTGAAGCAGTCTCTACTGCATGCTATATCTTTAATAGGGTAAGAGTGACCAAACCTCAAAACAAAACTCCTTATGAGCTTTTGTTTGGCCATAAACCAATTATAAGCTACATAAAACCTTTTGGGTGCCATGTTACCATTCTAGATACTCTTAGCATGCTTGGAAAATTTGATGGCAAATCAGATGAAGGATTCTTAGTTGGTTACTCCCTGAATAGTAAAGCCTATAGGGTCTATAATTTACTAACCAAATGGGTAGAGGTTAATCTGCACGTAAATTTTCTTGAGGAAAAACCTAATGTGCAGGGAAAAGGTTATAGATGGGTGTTTGATCTTGATTATCTTACTGATTCTATGAATTATATCCCTGTCTCATTAGAGAATCAAGCTAACCATCATGCAGGTCATTTAGAAGATACTAACAGTGCAGGTACCAAAGTCACTTCACAAGATAGTACTTCTAAGGAGGAGGATGAAGCTAATGAACTACTTGATGTGTCTACACAAATTCAAGATATTCCTGAAAAGAAAGAGACACAAAAGCCAAAGTTACCAGTTAATACTGGTAGTTCACCAGTTAATACTGGTAGTTTACCAGTTAGTTCTGCTAGTTTACCAGTTAATACTGGTAGTGCATCTATTAATACTGGCGAGCTCCCTCCAACTTCAAATGATAACCCAGATGATTATCCTGATGAAACAGATATGCCAGAGTTAGAAATCTTTCACAGACCTGATCAAGGGATTTTTGATGCAGCTTCTTATGACAATGAAGGTGTTGTAACTGATTTCAACAACTTACCAACTGACATAACAGTTAGTCCAACTCCCACTCTTAAAGTTCACACAATTCATCCAAAGAGTCAAATTCTTAGTGATCCAACATCAGTTATTCAAACCAGAAGCAAAGTTCATAAAAAAACTAGAGCTCATGCACTTTTGGGTTATGTTTCTAAGCAGCAAAGAAACAATCACAAAGATCAACAACATTGTTTGTTTGCTTGCTTCTTATCTCAAGAGGAACCCAAAACTATTCTTGAAGCTCTAAAAGATGACAGTTGGATTGAAGCTATGCAAGAGGAGTTACTACAATTCAAGCTCCAACAAGTTTGGATTTTGGTAGATTTACCTCATGGAATGAAGGTCATTGGTACCAAATGGGTCTACAGGAACAAAAAGTATGAAAGAGGAGTAGTCATCAGGAACAATGCCAGATTAGTAGCCCAAGAATACAAAGAGGAAGAGGGCATTAATTATGATGAGGTTTTTTCTCCAGTGGCAAGAATAGAGGCTATTAGATTATTTTTTGCCTTTGCCTCGTTCATGGGATTCATAGTTTATCAAATGGATGTGAAGAGTGCTTTCTTATATGGCACCATAGATGAAGAAGTTTATGTTTCCCAACCTCTTGGTTTTGTTGATCCTGATCACCCTACGAAAGTCTATAAGGTTGTCAAAGCCTTATATGGACTTCATCAAGCTCCAAGAGCCTGGTATGCTACTCTTTCTACATTCCTAGAGGAGCATGGCTATAGAAGGGGAACCATTGACAAGACTTTGTTTATAAAGAAAGACAAAAAGGATATCATGCTGGTTCAAGTATATGTTGATGATATACTTTTTGGTTCCACTAAAAAGTCTTGGTGTAATGAGTTTGAAACCTTAATGAAGAGCAGATTCCAAATGAGTTCTATGGGAGAACTTACACTTTTTCTTGGATTACAAGTCAAACAGAAGCCTGATGAAATCTTCATTTCTCAAGACAAGTATGTTGGTGAAATGTTAAACAAGTTTGATCTTGCAAATGTGAAATCTGCTATTACCCCTATGGAGACCAAGATGCCTTTGACAAAGGATGAAGGAGCTATGGATGTGGATGTACACATGTACAGATCTATGATAGGTTCACTAATGTATCTAACTGCCTCAAGGCCTGATATTATGTATGCTGTATGTGCTTGTTCTCATTTTCAGGTTTCACCCAAGACTTCACATCTTTATGCTGTGAAGAGGATCTTTAAGTACCTTAAGGGCAAACCCAATTTGGGCCTATGGTATCCTAGAGATTCACCTTTTAACTTAGAGGCTTATTCAGACAGTGATTACGCTGGATCAAATCTTGATAGGAAGTCAACCACTGGTGGTTGTCA
The DNA here is from genome assembly GCA_026074375.1 of Tanacetum coccineum. Lineage (NCBI taxonomy): Eukaryota > Viridiplantae > Streptophyta > Magnoliopsida > Asterales > Asteraceae > Tanacetum > Tanacetum coccineum. The sequence goes on from BQNB010002713.1 coordinate 19,123, forward strand.
ATTTCTTGGAAGAAGACTTATTTCATGGCAATGTAAGAAGCAAACAATAGTAGCTACCTCTACAACTAAAGCTGAATATGTAGCTGCTGCAAATTGCTGTGGTCAAGTCTTGTGGATTCAAAATCAACTATTGGACTATGGTTTCAATTTCATGAATACCACAATTTACATTAATAATGAAAGCATAATCTGCATTGTAAAGAATCTAGTGTACCATTCAAAGACAAAGCACATTGAAATTCGCCATCACTTCATAAGAGATTCTTATGATAAGAAACTCATTCAGATGGAGAAAATTCATATAGACCTTAATGTAGCTGACCTTTTGACCAAACCTTTTGATGGCCCTAGGTTCAATTACTTAGTGGTTCACATAGGTATAATTAACCTATAGCTACATTTAAGGGGAGGCCAAATTTATAGAGTTTTGTAATTAATTCTGGTAGTGAAGTGTTAATACTGGTAGTTAAAACTTAATACTGGTAGTTCAAAATTAGTTCTGCTAGCTTTAGGTTAATACTGGTAGTATAAAATTTTAATTCTGCTACTCAACTTAAGTTAATTCTGTCCTTAGAAACCTTTGTAGTCTATTATTCTTGTAGTTTCAACTAATTTTTCAGGTATAAGGATGATTGAAAAGCTAAGTTCTGCATAAAAGAGCAAATTACTTAAGTCGGGTGGTGAAACAAGGTTAATTCTGGCAAGTGGAGTTTGTACTGGTTGAAATTTTGACTTTCAGTATAACAACTGCAAGTTTTTACGGCGTCAATGTCGCACTCGAGTACTTTTTGAATTAAATGTTTTTCTCTTTCCAACATTTATCTTTTAATAAGATAAAATATCTCAAAATTCATTATTCAAAATTTCTTTTACTCCCAAAACCTGCACCTAGTTTTTCTGACGTCACTAAACCCAGAAACCAAACATCTTATAAACCTTTGATTTTCACCAACTCTTTTTACCATGGCTTAATTGAAGTATTGCGATAAACATAACCAAGTGGGTTTTCTGAAAAAGCCCAATGAGAGTGCTGGCTTTGCACAGATAGTGGATTTTCTACGAGGTTCAAACCTTAGGTATGCTTTGACGCACAATCCGACTATCTATGACTCTTTGGTGAAGCAATTCTGGCGAACAACATCTGTTATCACTCTTGCTGATGAAACCCAAGAGATTAAGGCAACAATTGACTCCAAAGTGTACACCATTACTGAAGCATCTATCCGTACACAACTGCAGCTGGCAAATGCTTTAGGTATACATATGATGCCCAATGATGACATCATAGCAGGGATGAGAAGGCTGGGGTATCCATCAAATGGGTCTTTTACCTTTTGGAAAGGTACTTTTACTCCCCCATGGAGATTTTTGGTTCATCACATCCTTCATTGCCTAAGTTCTAAAAGTGGAGGATGGGACCAATTTGGAAGCAACATAGCAGTAGCCATGATTTGTCTGTCTACTGGCCAAGTCTTCAACTTCTCCAAGCTGATTCTTGATGGTATGTTGTCTAACATGAAGAGCAGGACAAAATTTTTAATGTATCCATGATTTCTACAGATGATTTTGGATGTGGAAACTGAAAACAAACACCCTTATTTAGCTACATCTATAACAAAGAAGATCTTTGCAAACATAAGAAGGGGTTTTCAAGGGGTTCCTAGACCTTTATTACCAGCAATGCTTATAGCAGAACAAGAGGCTGAGGGTGCAGAACAAGAGATTCAAGGTGAAGAGCAAGCAAAACCAAGTGCAGCTCATGTCTCTCCATCCTAACCACCACCTATTGTACCATCTCCTCCACCACCTACTACCACCTTTCCACCTCCACCACAACCTTCACAACCATCTACTTCTACACCACCTACCACCTCATCTATACCCTCTACATCTCACACTGAACTTGAACCTGAACCTGCTATAGAGCACACTTATCTTACACCCTTACCACACTAATCACCACAACCTTCCTAAGCCACAGGATCACTCTCTATTAAAGACCTCAGTCAACTGGTTCCACAGTTGATGGAGAGGATTGATCACTTGGAAAAATACTTAAAAGATACCAAACAAACCTTTGGCACTACTATTTTTACTCTAGTTAAGAAAGTCAAAGATTTGGAAACTGCATTGAAGAGGAAAAGCATGAAAGTTGTTCTCTCTGACTCTGAAGATGATGAATTCGAGTCTCAGGGGAGGAAATCTCAGGATGATGATTCTCTACATTCACCTACAAGAGAGACCAGCAAACCTTCAGGGGAGGCTCAAGAAAAGGATTTGAGTCCTACTACTTTGGAAGCAGCCCAAATTCTTTTAAAGGTTGCCTCTCAAAAGCCTGAGCCTAAAGGTATAAAGAAGTATATAAGAAAGAAGGTTTTTCCTGGAAAAATCAAGTTTGACAAGGTTAGTACTGATCTTGAAGTTAGTACTGGTATTGATATTGGGGTTAGTACTGGTGCTAAAGTTAATACTGGTGGCCAAGATGTTAATACTGGCAGTATTAGTGTTAGTACTGCTAGTGCACCAGTTAATACTAGCAGTATTAGTGTTAGTACTGCTAGTGTACTGGTTAGTACTGGTGTCGAATCTGTTAGTACTGACAGTACAAGAGTATCTACTCCTTTACCTCCAAGATCAAGAAGTGAAGGAAAGGCTCCAATGACTGTTGAAGATGAGCCAGCACCAAAGAAAACAAAGATTCAGATCTTATAAGAGGAAGCAAGCTTAGCTGAAGCTTTTAGATTATAGCAGGTGGATGATGAAGAGAGGGCTAAACAAATACACTTGGATTCTCTGTATGCTCAAAGAATTGCAGAGGAACAAGAATTATCTGAACAACAACAGCAAAGGAAAGCTCAAGTGCAGTTTGAAGCTCAGTATTATTCACAGGATGATTGGGATATCATCAGAGCAAAACTTGAGACTAATGCTGAATTGACAAAGAGCATTTTGGGGGATGATTTACAGGGTGAAGACTTTGCATCAAGGATGGTTGAGATGATAAATGAAAGAAAGAAGAAATTTGCTGAAGAAAGAGCAAGAGCCAAAAGGAATAAGCCAATGACTCAATCACAACTCAGAAGTTATATGTCTAACTTTTTGAAGAATCAAGGAACCTGGAAACTAGCTCAGCTAAAGAAGTTAACATTTGATGAAGTCAAAGCTGAATTTGATAAACTGGTTTAACAGGTTGATGAGTTTGAGCCTATTAACTTTATGGCTACAAAAGAAGATTTGAAGAGATTTGGGAAAGAACTTCAAAGCAAAGTTGTCAAGAAACAAAAGACAACACATGATGAAGCTCAAGAATCTACTGAGAAGAAGATTGAGGAAGAAAATACACCAAAGAAGACTGGCAAAAGAGTCAAGAGTATTGCAAGAAAAGGTGTGCATTCTAAAGAAGGATCTTCTTAACAAGATGATGAAGAAATGAAGCTGTGGCTGTCTGTAGTTCCTGATGAAGACAAAGAAGGAGATTATGAGCCACTTGATAGTAGATTTCTAATAGTTGATTGGAGAACTATACATCATGAAACTGCACCACAATTTGATGAAAGCAAAGAACCTGATGAACTTTATCAGAACATGATTACAAGAAGTAATGGTGCTAAAAGGTTCTTCAGTAACATAATGACTGTGCTTTCAAAGATTGACAGAGAGGACTTAAATGCAATTCATCGTTTGGTTATGGATAAGTATAGAGAAGATGAACCTAAAGGGTTTGATAGAATACTCTGGGGTGATCTAAGAGTGATGTACAATCCAAGTCCTAATGATGCATTATGGATGTCTCAACATGATTGGAAGCTTGAATTCTGGAAGTTACATGAATCTTCAAGGGTACACACTATCATGACTGATATAGGTATTATTATGTATATGCTTACAGAGAACAGATACCCATTGGAGAGAAGTGTTTTATCACAAATATTAGAATTGAAGTTACAAGCTGAAGAAGAAAGTGAAACAGCTTTGGAATTAATCAAGTTTATCAAGAAGCAAATCAAAGAAATGGATCTTGAAATGATAAAAGGAGATGAGAAGGATGTCTGAGTGTTGGCTCCTAAAAGCAACACAACAAATGGTATTCAGTTCACCATGCCTAACAAGCATAAGAACTGGCTAGTCTACAAGCAAACGGCTTGGGGTAAAGACTTCTCAAATCCGTTGATGGTTGACAATTTACCAAAAATTGTAGGGTAATCAACTCACATTTCTTCTTAGTAAAGAGTTGGCTAGTCTAAGATTAAACAGTTCTTGGTAAAGACAAATCAAATCTGTTGATGGTTGACAGTTTACCAAACACTGTATGGTAATCTCTACACCATGGTATTGTACTGAAGCAATAGCTAGCCCAAGAGCAAACGGCTACTTGGTAAAGGCTTATCAAATCCGTTGATAGCTAATGATTTGCTAAAAATCATATGGTATTTCAACTCACCATGTTTCAAGTACTAAGAGTTGAAATGGTTATCAATGTGCCATGGTTATGCAACCAAACATTAGCTACTCCAAAGTTAATGGCTAACTGGTAAAGAGACATCAAATCCATTTAAAACTTTTAATGATTCACCTCTCACAGGAGTTAATACACCTGGAAGTGATGAGAATAGACTGAAACTTTGAAGGAATTGATGTACAAATAGTTAATGTTGCTGTAAAGTGTTGCTGTAAAGATTTGTTGCTGCTGAAGACAGAGATTGCTGATGTAAATACGTTTTTGATCAATAATTCCAATCCTCAAGAGGGTAATACTGAAGACAATCGAAGAAACTTTAAATCCACAAGTGAAGATCAAGTTAGAGGAGGATTGTTAGGAATTATTGTAACAGACTTAAGTTAAGTTTGGTAGTATATTAGTTAAGTCTGGCAGACAAGTTAAGTCTGCTAGTACAAAGTTAGTACTGGTAGTGCAAAGTTAGTACTGCTAGTGTAATAGTTAGTTCTGCCAGTACAAAGTTAAGTCTGGCAGTACTAAAGTTAGTACTGTTTATGTCTAGTTAAGTCTGCTACGCAGATTAGTAGTCAACGAGTTATTTTAGGAAAAGATATGTTTTAGGAAGAGATAAACATTATCTTTTCACACGTTTTGTATAGCTGTCTAGGGTTTCCTTGGTCTATAAAAGGATCCCTTCGGCATAGAATATTGTATCACTTAGAAAGCTATTTAGGAAAGTAATAGAAAATAGTATATTAATAGTATTCGTGCTCTTCTTAATACTGTTGTTAATATTCCACGTTAACAAAGTATTCGTGATCATAGTCTCTCATATAGTGGATTTGGATTTATCCAAGTTGCTATTGTCTTGTAAAGGCTATATAGATCCTAATACAAAGGACCTACATCGTTCAGTTTCGTTCAAAGTTTGATTCATTTTAACTTCAAATGTTTTAGACTCTAAATGATGTTGTTCCACAGCCTGTTTCATTTAATGAAAGACATTTTGGACTTCAGACAGTTCATCAATTAAATATTGATCGAATGTATTAAGTAAGTCCTTCAGAGCTTTTACAAATAGAATTATTTCATCCCTAAAACAAGATTTTTTATGTTTGAAACCCTACGTGCCCTTAGTGCTAGCCGTGGGTGTGGTTCTTTCTTTGACTACCACATCAAAGTTAGCAAGATGGTGTTTAAGTTTCTTCAAACTTGTGTTAACCATGTTGACTTTTGGAAGTTCTTTTGGAACCTCAACATTTGTAGGTCTAATAAAAAGTGTAGGTTCTGAAGAATTTATAGAATTCTTAGACCAAAAGGCTTGTTCACCAGATAATTCAGTTTGTGGAACAAATCATGTTTCAAAATCTTTATAAAGTTGGTTAAGAGCAGCATAATCGATTAGTGTGGTATCAATTTGCTTTTTCTTTTCAAGCATCATATTATCCTTATGTTTTAAGAGCATTTTTTAACAACTCTCTTCAGCAAGTGTTAAGGTCTCTTCAGAGTCAGGGATCATAATAGGATTGGTTTTTTAAATTAGATCACTAACATATAGCTTAGGTTCTAACTACTAAGCTTTCTTCAGATAGAAAGGATTTTGAAAACCTAGAGCTTGTTTAGTGGTATTATCATATAAAAACTAAGGTTTCGTCAACATGTGAACAATTTGTGCAGATTGATCTCTTTTAAAAATGTTGATCCCAATGATAGATCTTTCTACCCTGTATGGAGGGTGGTAGATGACTTGTATAAATACAACTCTGTCTACAATAGAGGCTTTGTAAATGAACACTAGTGCCTATGCGAAATATAAACATAAGTGCTAAGAAGAATAATGATTATAAAGAATAAGATCCTTTCTATTGATTAGGTTTAACTAACTATATGAAATGTGTTCTGAAGGTATACATTTCACTATGACATAGGGTTCTTTTATACTTGTAAGAAACCTTAACAACTTAATACATAAAACGCGTATAAAAGATATGCATATCACTTCCTAATATAACTCATGCATATTCTAACTAACTATTACATTTAAACTACCCGAACTAACTATAACACTACCAGTAGTAACCTTTATTGTACTACCAGTACTAATGACAATATTACTCTACCAGGAGTAACTAATATACAACTAGTAGTAATGACTATAACTACCAGGAGTAACTATGAATACAATATTCCTAACAATCCTCCCCTAAACTTGAATTTAACTTGCTTATGTTCAAGTTTCAATGATAGATCTTTTCCATGAGCACCTTGAGGATTAAATTAGTCATTCTGCACCATTTGAAACCAAAAAATAATAGTGAGCATCCAAAACATCTTGGGCATTTGTCAAGAACTTTATAGCAACACCTTTAGCTTGAATCCATTCCGGTTAACCTTGTTGAATTATCTGTAAACTTAAAGAGTTAAGCAAAATGGCATTGTCAGCATCAGTCTTGACATAGCAACATATTTGGAACCACCATAGCTACATGAATGGATTTGATGAGCCTTTACCAAGTAGCCATTCACTTTTGGGCTAGACAGTCCTTTGGCTCCCAGAAAGGGTCAAATCCATGGTGGACTGAGAACTAATTTCAACTTTTTAAACATGATTCATAGTAAGTTAAGAACTATATGATTTTTGGTAAATCATTGCAACCATGAATGAATTTGATATGTCTTTACCTGTAGCCATTTGCTCAGGACTAGCCAACTCTTTGTTGTTTGTTAGACATGGTGAGTTGAATACTATTTGCTGTGTGGTGGTAAGCCAACACCCAAACCCTGAAAATAGTTGCTTTTTGTTCAAAAATTTCTTACCCATGCCAAAACTGTTGACATATCAAAAACTTTCAGTACTTCAAAAACACCTGTTGCTGAAAATATGAAGCATTCAAACCAAAACTATATAGATACTATACATATAATTTATATATAAAAAAATATATGTTATATAGCAAAAATAGGTATGATATTTTATATATTTAACGATACCAGTAGTGAACATCAGGACCCTTAGAAGCGGTAATTTGTTATTTAAGAAACTTAACCAACTAAACTGCAGTGGTAAGTTCATTACCCACTGCACCTTGACCAATCTCCAGTTGATGATCCAACATTCTCTTCATGAGCTTGACAGTGAGGGGATATTTCTTGTCCATAAACATATAAATCACAAGGCTACTTACTGTCTCCAATACATGAATACCAGGAAAAGCATACAACTTCTAACTTTGAATTTTCCATATATGTTGGCACTGCCAAAATTCACTACCATCATTTACCTCAGGTGAATCCATCAAAATCCTGAGATCACCCCAAAGAAGAAGACCAACACCTTCAGCTTTCTTGTCTTGATAATAGTTCACCACAAGTCCATATATAGTCATCAGATCTTGTCGAGTAACTAAATGAAGTATTTCCCTTTGGTTGGTGAAATACTTGTGGGAGTTGTCTTTTCTGTAGATGACATTAATCTCACCTAATCCTATAGGCAGTAATTCCCAATCAACAACGGCATACAAGGAAGCAAGATTGTCACAATTAGAATCATCTTTCTCATCAAAGGCATACTTAAGACACATATTGTGCTCAGCATCAAGATCTCCTTCTTCTATTTGTATAGTAGATTTAGAAATATGAAGTCCTTTCCTAGCATCTGTCTTCCATTTTCTAGGAGTCCTTTTTGAAGATTCCACCTTTTCTTTCATAACCTCAGATTCCTTAGAGGTTCGTATACCTTCAGATGGAATTAGAACTTGTTTAACTTTTGTCTTCATAGGAGCAGATGTAGCCTCAATTTCATCAGGCTTAAGTCTTTTTGAAGAACCTTGGTCTATTTTAGCAGTAGACCTCTTTGACCCTCTTGTAGAATCCCATTGAGCAAGGTATGAGAGGTAAGTCTGGATCCTTCAAACTCCTCCTTGAGCCTATCTTCTGGGAAAGACTTCACATATTTCATGGTCCAGTCAGTGTTATAGACAACTAAACTTTGATTCTTCACAAATGTTCTCATAAAATCCCTCTATTCAGCTTGAGACATAGGTCTATCCCTTCTGGCTTTAGCCTTTTGTTCAGTAATCTGTCTTCTCTTTTGACTTATCATCTCCACCATCGTGCTCGCAAAATCTGCCTCAGATAAATTAGAACCTATAAGAGTTCTTGAGAGTTCTGCATTTACCTGGATCTTTGCCATGATTGTTATCCAGTTAGCTTTAGTATAGTACATAACAGCTTCTTGAACTTCTTGCTGTCTCTTCTTTTGTTGCTCAAGCATGTTAAAGTCCTGATTTAATTGACGTGCCAAGAGTTCATCTTGTCGAAGAAGTTCTTCTCCTTGTCTGTCCATCTTTGCCTGCTCTTGAGCCTGCAACCTTTCAGCTGCTTCCAATCCAAGCCTCTTATCTTGCAACTACTTAAAAGTCCTCTCTTGAGTAGGAGTAGGTTCATTTACCATTTTAGCCTTTCCCTTATGAACAGAAGTGCTAACAGGAGGAACTTGTGCACTACCCGCAGGAATGCTTAAACTGCTAGTACTAACGAATACGCTAGTAGGAACTTATGCAATACTTGTAAGAAAAGATGTACTACCAGGAGTAACTGAGATATCAGTAGGAATGTCAGCAATACTAGTATGAGTGTCAGCAGGAACGTCTTCATTACCAGTAGGATTGGGTTCACTACCAGCAGCAATGTCTTCATAAGCAGAACTAAGTGACTTGGTAACTCTTTTAGCATGCAATTTAGATTGAGAAAGAATTTGTACAGCTTCAAGAGTACTAGAGCTGAAATCCTTTTCTAAAGACTCCCCCGAGGCTTTATCTTTAAAAGGAGTGACAAAGGTAGATTGATGTTCAGCGAGTTAAGCATCTGCCAGAGCAATGAGTGAATCCATGTCAATTTGTTGCTCCATTCTATCAGCATCATCATCAGAATTAGATAGGACCATCTTCCTCTTTCTCTTCTTAAGTTTCCCTTCCATCTTTTTAACTATGCCAATTAGAAATTTGACAGCTGTTCTTAGAGTCTTTTTGGTATCCTTGAGCTTAGACTCTAAGGATTTAATTTTTTGCATAAGCTTGGAAACAAGAGAAGATAAAGGTGTTAGAATCAAAGGGTCCTCAGCAACTCCTAAAGGTTGACCTACAGAGGGAGTTACTTCATAAGACCTAGGTGGAGACTCATGGAATAAGCCTCCTGCACTTTCATCTACCACAAAGGTGGAAGTGAATGGTGCTATTTTAGGTTTATTAACCTCTGAAGAAGATGGTTGGGCAGAGTCTGGTATAGAGGAATCAGGTATGGGTTATTTAGGTGGTAAGTTAGGTGGATTGAGGTCATTGGCAGGAGATGGTATAGGATCAGGAATGGGATGTTGGTCAGCTGGTCTTTCACCCTGATCCTCTGCTGCTCCTCCCAACATAACAGGTAGCAATGGCATATGTGCCCCATCAAACCTCATCTTCATATTATCAAAAACCTTTTTGGTCAGCTTATGAGCAGGGTATTTAGTTGTGTTTTCAGTTTGAACACCCAAAATCATTTGCAAAAACTTATGGTACATCAAAAACTTTTTCTTACTACTTAAGTTATTACACATACCCTCAAAAATAAGTCTAGAAAAATTATAAACTCTTCCATTTGATAGACAAATTAGGGCAGTAACATTAGCACTACCAAACTAATCCCATCCACCAGATTTAGAGCTTATGTAGTGGATAATGTTATGAACCAAAAAGCGCCATTGAGGTGAAAACCTATTTTTCCATAAGGTTAGATGCCCCTTAGTATGGTAACTAATGTGGGTAAGTTCAGCATAGATCTCAAGGTCTGGTAGGTTAGTAATACTTCCCTTATCTGCTAATTGGAGGTTACTCCTGACAGAGGCTTCAGTAATAGTATATGGAGAACCATTAATTGTTGCAATTATGGCTAGAGGGCCCGACTCAGGAGGTCTAAGTAAAGCAGTCCTCCAAAATTTCTTGACTAAAGAGTCAAATATGATGGGATCATGAGATATAGCATACCTGAGTGAAGTGCCCCTTAAGAAGTCTAAAATAGGATGGTAGTCATCACTTCCATTGGGTTTTAGCAAGTAACCCACCTTATTGTGGTCATACACATATTTTAAACCCGCCATTGATGTGATGGAAGCAAAAAAAGTTATGATCTTGTAAGTTTTAGTGCTGGGATATAATCATAATGGTAAGTAGATGGTAAGGGAGAGAGGAATTGAATTTATATATGTGAGATCCCTTTAACCTAATTGGAGGCTATTAAAAAAATATAGTTTATTTTTTTTAGAATTACTGTTTAACTTAAAGTAAAAGAGTAAGTATTTAAAAGAAACGTTTTGACTAAGAAAATGCCATAAATATCTCCAACGGTAATTTTCATTAATTGAAAAATTAATTTCTCTCTACCCGCACCAACTGTCTCCTATTAGGAGTAATTTTAGTTACACAGTAGCAACCAATGCACTAACAGTAGTAATGGTGGTCAACCAGTAGGAATAGGAGTACAGCCAGTAGTAATGGAAGGCAACCAGAACTAATGGATGTAGAGCTAAAAGTAACACTGTTCAAACTAAAACATGTCAAACTTCTACCGAATACAAAACCACTCTAAATTCCATGCATTTCCTGCAACATGTTAGTCTAATAAACAAGAAAATAGCTTGCAAGATATTGACTTTTATTGGCATTAAACAGTACTAACAAGTCTTCAAACAGAAGTAACAAGCAAAACTACCAGAAGAAACAAATAAAGCTACCAGTAGAAACATACTTCTATTAAAAACTAATTTTGGAAAAAAATAATTCAAACAAAAACCCAAAATACTAATTAAACAACACATGCCTCCCCTTAGGCATTGTCCTCTCCTCAAGCACAACATCTATGGATTGAGCATCCCAATGTTAACCACTAAGTAATTAAACCTAGGTCCATCAAAAGCTTTGGTTAACAAATCAGCCACATTTTGGTCAGTGTGAATTTTAAGCACTTTAATTAGTCTTTTCTCATTAGCATCTCTAATAAAATGGTGCCTGATTTCTATGTGTTTTGTTCTTTGGTGAAAAACTGGATTTTTAACAATACATATAGTACTTTGATTATCAATAAAGATTTTTTTTGGGTAAAAGGGACTCCACCTCGGTAAATTATATTAAACCCAAATAACCGTTAAGTACAATGGAATGTGACAGGGTGTCACATTAACCTCAAGCTATAGCTTGAACTTCCACTACATTATATGACATGCCATATAATGATCAACTAACAAATACATAGCCAAGTACACCAATAAGGAAAAACCACCTAATGGTGCACAACACAAAAATAAAATACATGATGGTTACTTAAAAATAAAGCTCGGCAGATCCCAATCTCTAGCCATATCTTCGCTATCCTTTGACCTCTTAAACCGGCATGACATCAGTTTAAGACAAACCGTATTGAGGATACACCCCGAGACTTGAATCTCAGACCTCTTTCCATGCTTGAACAACCTCCAATTGCGTTCTTGCCAAATAAAGAATGCCCCAGCAGCAATAATGAGCTTAGCAACAATGCATTTAGAGGTTCTTCGATGTGCATAAGGTAAATAAGTAGAAATAATCATGTAGATATTGTGGGAAGCCGCTGGCAAGCCAGCCCTTGCCTTAACACGATCCCAAACAGAACATGCAAAGGGACACTAAAAAAAAGGTGGTCGTGAGAGTCTAACTGGTCTTCGCACAACGAGCATGAGCTACCTAGATGGTCTGAGGCCTCCCAGACATGTAAACGATCCTGGGTCTTTAGTCTCCGCCGAACAACGAGCCACATATGTAGAGCATGACAAGGGATACACGCCTCAAACCAGACCGTATGGAACTAATTTACAGGAGAGTTTCGTGGCCGGATATCCTCCCACACCTAAGCAACCGAGAACTTCTTGATTACACCATGTCTATTCCGCCACATTAACATATCAGATTTATCCATAACTATATCCGCGTGACATTCATTTAAAATGGGGTACTTAGATCGCAACTCCAAAGGCCAAGAGATCGAGCCTGAAACCACAATGTCCTTGATTTTAGTATCAATAAAGATTTTGGTATTCATGAAATTTAGACCATAATCTAACATTTGGTTTTGAATCCAAAGTACCTGACCACAGCAATGTGTAGCAGCCACATATTCAGCTTCAGTGGAGGAGGTAGCCACTATGGTTTGCTTTTTGCACTGCCATGAGATCAACCTTCTACCAAAAAATAGACAGCCACCTGTGGTGGATTTCCTATCATTATGATTTCCAGCATAGTCACTGTCTGTGTAAGCCTCCAATTCAAATAGAGAATCACGAGGATACCAAAGGCCCAATTTTGGTTGACCTTTAAGATACTTAAAGATTCTCTTGACAACAAAAAGATTGGAAGTCTTAGGAGTGACTTGAAACCAAGAACAAGTACTGACTGCAAACATAATGTTAGGCCTAGAAGCTATCAAGTACATGAGTGAACCAATCATTGATCTGTAAAGGTGAACATTCACATCATCATCTGGTCCATTCTTATCTTTAGGTTTCTGAGGTTCATAAGGTGTAGTAGCAGTCTTCATACTTTCCAAATCAAATTTCCTTAGAATCTCAGCAACATACTTGTCTTGAGATATGAAGATCCCATCTGATCTATGCTCAACTTGTAGACCCAAGAAGAAAGTGAGTTCACCCATAGAACTTATCTTAAATTTACTCTGCATCAAAGCTTCAAACTCATCACACCATGCCTTCTTTGTAGAACCAAAAATGATATCATCCACATAGACTTGAACTAGGATGATATCTTTTGAGTCCTTTTTTATGAAAAGAGTTTTGTTTATGGTGCCTTTCCTATAACCATGTTTCAGCAAGAAGTTGGAAAGAGTTGCATACCAAGCTCTAGAAGCTTGATGTAGACCATATAGAGCTTTGACCATCTTGTAAACTTTCTTTGGATGCTTTGGATCTACAAATCCCTTAGGCAGAGTGACATAAACCTCTTCTTTAATCTTTCCATAGAGAAAGGCACTTTTAACATCCATTTGATAGACAATGTATCCTATAAATGAGGCATATGCTAAGAATAATCTTATGGCTTCAATTCTTGCAACTGGAGCAAACACCTCATCATAGTCAATGCCTCATCCTGTCTATTACCCTAGGCTACTAATCAAGCCTTGTTCCTGATTACAATCCCTCTTGCATCCTTCTTGTTCTTGAGAATCCACTTAGTCCCAATTGCCCTTTTTCTTAGAGGCAAATCTACAAAAATCCATACATTTTGAAACTGGAACTGCTACATCTCTTCTTGCATGGCTTCCACCTAACTTGGGTCTTCAAGAACTTGGGCAACACTTCTTGGTTCAGTTTAGGAGAGAAAGCAGGCAAAAAGACAATGATGAAAGTCTGTATGGTTGTTTCTCCTTTAATCTTTAATGTAGCAAACAAGAGCACTTTTACCATAAGATGACTTGTTTACCCTACTTCTAGTCTAAACTGGTAAAGCAATATCCCCATTAATCAAAGATGAAGGATGAGCTGAATTAATCCTCTTTGTGGATGTAGGATTGACATTTATAGTAAAAGATCTGTTTGTAAGATCAGCCATTGGTTCCTCATCATTATATAAGGAATAAGTAAACACTCCTAAACCTGGATTGTCATATATACCCTTGAAATTTGGAACTCTAGTAGTAAACTCATTAGCAAAGGTGGAAGGTTGAGGATATCTCAAAGAAGAAGCACCAGCAGAGAGTATGCCAGGAGAAGTACTAGTAGCAAATGGTGTACTATTAGGAGTAACTGGTGTGCCAGGAGTAACTGGTGTGCTACCAGGAGAAACTGGTATGCTACCAGGAGAAACTGGTGTGCTACTAGGAGAAACTGGTATACTACCAAGAGAAACTGGTGTACTACCAGGAGAAACTACATTAGTGCTGGTAGCTTGGAAAGACTTTGTAGCCCTGAATACCAAATCCTCTTCATCTTGAGCAAACTTTAATCCAAGTCTTTCTGCTTCTTCATTAGCTTTTTGTTCTTGCCTTTTAAGGCTTGCAAGCTCATCCTTTTCAGCTTGAGTTTCTTCAACAACTAGTGAAGCATAAGACGTATCACCAGTTGAATCTTGAGGTTCCATAGAACTAGATGAGCTTGTTGCATTGAAGGGATGTGAAGGGAGAATGATGACATCTTGATCATCATTAGTATTAGAATCACTTGTGTCTTGAGAACCTACATTATTAGTAGTAGCATTGGAAGGACCTGCAGAAGGGTTAGTTGATCTAACACGACTATAATCCATTAAGTCTGGTAGATAATCAAGATCAAAGTACCAAGCAGGACCTGTTTAAGCAATATTTGGTTTATTCTTAAGAAATTTAACATTCATAGTCTCTTTTACCCTCTTAGAAGCCAAGTTGTATACTCTGTAGGCCTTACCCTGAGTAAAGTATCTAACTAAAAAGCCTTCATCTGATTTCCCATCAAATTTACCCAACTAGTCAATGGTATTAAGAATAGTGACATGACACAAGAATAGTGACATGACACCTAAAAGGTTTTAAATAACTGATAGTTGGAACAATACCAGTTAGCAGTTCATATGGAGTCTTGTTATGGGGGTTGGTCACCAATACCCTATTTAGAACATAACAAGCAATAGCAACTACTTCAGTCTAAAACATGGTAGGAAGAAAAGAATCTGCTAGCATAGTCTAAAACATGAGGGTTTTATTCTTCCTCTCAGCAACTCCATTTTTTTGTGGAGTCCGGGCATTACTATAATCCCTCTTAATACCCTTTGACCCACAGAATTCAATTAAATCCCTATTTTTGAACTCTGTCCCATTATCACACCTAATAACTTTAACTTTCTTGTTTAATTGGTTTTTAACTAGTTTTATAAATTCCTTAAGGATACCAACTGATTTATCCTTTTTAGCTAGAAAAACACCCACCTAAACCTGCTAAATTCATCTATGATTACAAGGCAATAAAATTTATAGAAAATAATCCTTACAGATGTGGGTCTAAGTAAATCCATGTGAAGCATCTATAAGGGCTTACTAAAAGAGCTCATAGTAGTCTTGGCCTTATAGGAGGCCTTGTGTTGCTTGCCTTTGTTGCAGGCCACACAAGTATGGTCATTCTAAAAAAGTTTGGGGGTAAACCTCTAACCAAATTACCCTTAACCAATTTGTTCATGTTTTTAAAATTAACATGACCAAGTCTCCTATGCCATTATGTAGATTCATCCAATGTGGCTTTAGCAAGTAGACAAGCCAAATCTCCTTGAGGAACAAGATCCTATAAATTGAAATTTTATAGGTTGTGCTTTCTTGGGACTTTAAGTAGTACTTGAGTTTCATCAGGTAACTTGAAGTCTTTAGATAGCACAAGACATTCAGTCTCAGTAAAAAGAACCCTGTTCTTCTTATCACAAATTTATGATAATGAAAAGAGATTAAAATGCTGTAGTTCTTGCACATAAAGTACATTTTCAAAATCTATCTTTGCAATTCGAATAGTACCTTTACCAGTGATCCTTTCTTCTCCTCCACCAAAAGTCACATTTCTACCTTTAAATTCTTGAAAGTTCTTCAACTTGTACCTGTTTCTAGTCGTGCTTCTAGAATAACTACTATCAACAATGCCTAAATCCTCAGTCAACTTGTGTGGGTTGCCCTGCATGAGACAAAATGAGAAAGATTAGTTTCTCACAGGGACCCAAGCCATTACTGGCTTGGGTCTTCCTAGTGGATCTTTTAGTTGAAACTTATTTTTAGTATTGGATCCACCATTGTTCTTGGTACTCTTTTTCCAAACATATCCAGACGATGACCAAGAACAACCTGCTGAGATCTTAACAACAGTTTTTACTTTATCCCCACCAATATGTGTTTTAATATTTGAAAAAGATGTTTTTGGTGGTTATGCTCTATGTAAAGACCTTTTACTAGGTGAGGCAAACTGAGTATAAGGGGTCTTAGGTTTGAACACACTTAGAAAAGATCAGATAGTATGATTGGTTCTGCCAGAAGTAACTGGAATTAAATAATTTTTCCAACCAGAAGCAACTAGTTTTGGGTAGTTTGGTCTACCAACATGAACTGGTTTACCAGTAGAAACTGGTTTACTAGTAGGAACTAGAGTAGGTAAATTTTGTCTACCAGTATTAACTGGTTTAGATAAATTTTATCTACTAGTAGGAACTGGTGTAGACAATTTTGGTCTAGTAGAACTAAGGTCAACTATACCAGACTGAAGTAATACTGCACGAGGAACAAATTTATTTGAAGGTCCCACTCTTTGAGTATTTTCCCAAGTTGGCATTTTATCCCTATTCCTATTAAAATTACCCATTTCATTGGTTTTTGTAGTCTGTTTGGCCACTGCTTGATCTTGGGACATTCTCTCTTCATGGAAGTCATGATCTTTTATAAGATGGGACAAACTTCCATACGCAAAGCAAACTTTCTTTTGAAAAGCATATCCCTCACCAACCTGTTTGTCCATATGTCTTCTTGAATCATGTTTATTACCTATATCACTAGGAGTTTTGATAAACTTAGCAGACTTATGGTCAGTATGACTAGGTTTCTCATTTTCTTTACCAGGAGTAACAACATATTCATTTCCTTCTTCTATAATGGGAGCATCAGTCTAGACTTTAGGCATAACAACATTGGGTTCAGACTCAACAACAGTCTCAGATTCAGATTTAAGGGTTGAAACACTAAAATTAGATTCACACAAAGCAAAATTGTTATTTTTAGATAAATTAAACTTAACCTTATTAGACTCACAAGTTTCAACATTTTTAGAAGAAGTTTCACTGATGTTTGTTTGTTTTTGATCATATGAAAACTGTGATTCATCAATCTCAACATGTACAGGAGATGGCATGTAGTTCCCTGTCATAGGAGGGGTAACTCCATGCATATCACCTTCTCTGGTAAACCAACTATACAAAGGTTTTCCAAGCCAATCCTTAGGTCTGGAGTTAAAAATGCTTGGTGTATTGTCAACGTATAATTCATTTTCAAAAGAACCATAACCTAGACCTACCTTGTCTTTGACACTCATTGGGTTATCTATCAGTTTAAAAAGATTTTTAGAAGTCTGTAACTATTTATCAGTGTTAGCAATCTTATTATCCAATTTAGCCTGTAAATCTTATTTTTCTTGTGCTACATTAGCAACAAGTTTTTCATGATATGCTAGCAAATTAGACTTGTCTTCTAAATCAAATGGTAAAATCCTAATTTTCTATTCATAAGCAAGCTGATTCTTTTAGTGACACCTTATTTGAGCTTCTAGAGTTTTAACACCTCTTTTATAAGCATTTAGTTCTACACTATAGTTACTAATTTCTTTCTTTGTTCATTATACAGTTTTTTAAGCTTATTATATTTGTGCTCACACTTAAAAGAACAAGTTTATACCTCTTTGTCTGTAGTGAAACCCATCAAGGCATATTCTGAAGTTGCTTCACTTTCTGAATCTGGATCACTTTATATACCAGTTATCATCCTATAAATCTTTAAAGCATCCTCATCTGCATAAGCATCCTCATGATCTTGCCAATTGATAAAAGTATCAACTGAAACCAAAGTTTGAGAATCATCCATCTTCTTTCCTGTATTCTGAGTCTTGTATGTTAAGTACCTTTGGCTGTTTTGACTAGCTTTTGCTCTGTACTCCCTAGCAAAGTGACCCTTTTGTGAACATTTGTAGCACTTAACCAACTTCTTGTCAAACCAAGCTGCTTCCTATCCATTGAACTTGATCTTTCTTCTAGCCTTTTTCTTAAACTTTTGTACTCTAATGGACAGCATTGCCATCTGCTATTTCTAGTCTAATTCCTCCAAATCCATCTTCTTAATTTGCTTAAGATCTTCATATGCCAGTTGTTGTTTTGGTTCACTTTCAGCAAGGAAAGAGTGTATAACATCATTAACCACACCTCTATGATTAAAGGAAGTTTCTCTATTTCTAGAGTAGCTAGGAGAAGTAGAGTAGCTAGAAGAGTAGTTACGGTTGGTATCATTGTTAGTACTGGTAGTACTAACAAATACTGCACTTGACAAACTAGAAGGTTTAGGCACATGACCTTTTATGTCAAACTCTAAATATTTGAGTTTGTTGTATAGATCATCAAAAGAGAGATACTCCAATCCTCCTTTTTTTGAGACCAAGAAGGAGGAAAGGCCCTAAGAAATTTTAGATTAACATCTTCATTATCAGGCCTTACTTTAAGAGTATTCATTTGACTCAAGATCTTTTAAAACTTATCATATCCTGTGTGTAGACCTTCTGCTTCAGTGATCTTAAATTCTTCAAACTCTTGTTTTAGAAAAGACTTCTGCATCTTCTTTGATTCTTCATTTTTACCAAACCTAGCCTTGATTAGCAGCCATATTTCTCTTGCATCATCCAGATGGTAAAAGTCTCCCATGTGGTCATCAAGAAGAGCAATAAGCAAGGTAGTTCTTGCTTTTGTTTCCTTTTAGATAGCCAGATGTTCTTTAGCTGATACAGGAGGGTAGATCTTGATGTTTCCATTCGAGTCTTTTGTAGTTTTCTTATGGCTATTTCCATTTAGAACTATATTCCAGCAAGAAAGATCTGAGTTTGTGATGTAGTTTTTCATCTTCATTGCCCAGATATCATACTCATCCTTCTTGAGATAAGGGAATTTAGCATTTATGTTGCTCACAGTGGTGATTTGAGGTTGGATTTGAGTGACAACTTCATCTTCTAGCATGTGGTGATCATCAGATGTTGTTATTTTATGGATTTGTGAGGGTTTATGGATCTGATCTTATGGAACTCTTCTTACCAGAGGCTCTCAAAGGCTCTGATACCACTTGTTGATCCCAATGATAGATCTTTCTACCCTGTATGTAGGGCGGTAGATGACTTGTATAAATACAACTCAGTCTACAAGAGAGGCTCTGTAAACAAACACTAGTGCCTATGCGGAATATAAATACAAGTGCTAAGAAGAATAATGATTATAAAGAATAATGTTGATAGAAATAATGTCTAAAAACATTGTTAATATTTTTCACATCCTTACATTTTGATAATCACAAAATATAAAGACATTAAGTAAAAATTATCTTTAAAACAAGTATTTAGTAGCAAATATTCATTTCAAAATTATATCACTTCAAGGTATGAATAAACATATGCTTAATGCATTTTATGTTCAAAGGAAACTTTTATAAAATATTGTAAACTTTTATAAAACATCACAAAACATTTTTTACATTTAAAGGAAATGTTTTATTCAAAATAAACATTTTGAATTTCAAATTTTCTGACCCAAAACGGCTAGAAATGGTCCAGTAAACATCTCCTTTGAATAAGACAAAATGGGAGCGTCTGCCTTAAGGGCGGCCCCCTTAAATACATGGGCGGCCCCCTTAATTTTAAGGGGGCCGGTACCCTATTTAAGGGGGTCGGCCATAGACTACGCTCCCCCTCTTTTGTCCTATAAATAATGGACTTTTTCCAACATTTTCCTCACCTTTTGCACTCATCTTTTCTGCTTAAAACATCTCACATATCCTTTTAAAAATCCTTTGATCATTTAATCATTTAGCTTTGTTTCCAAGTGATCCAAGCTTAATTCCTCAAGTGCAAGAGAAGAATACTTCCATCATCAAGTGAAAAAGTATTATACCTTAGTGTGCATAACAAACTTGTAATTTTCATATCACATACTTGTAAATCATTTGTATATCTTGTAGTTGTGTGTAGTAGCTAGATCTTGGTAATCTTCACTAGTAGTGTTAGATAGTTGTGATATAAGTGGTGTGATTAAGTGAAGTTGTGAAGTTGTGAAGAAGTTGTGAAGTTGTGAAATTGTGAAAAAGTTGTGAAAAAGTTGTGAAGTTGTGAAGAAGTAGTGAAGTTGTGAAGAAGTTGTGAAGTAGTGAAGAAGTTGTGAAGTAGTGAAGATGTTATGAAGTCCTGAAGAAGTTGTGAAGTCATGAACTAGTTGTAAAGTTGTGTTGTGATAAATTGGTTCTAGCTAAGATTAGAACTCAACATCTAGCTTAGTGTCGGAAATTGATATAAGCAACGTTGTGTACGGTTTTTTCCGCCATAAAGAAGTTTGTTGACATAGTGAAGAAAACTCTCGAGTTTGGTGCTCGGGGAGTGGAGTAGGCCGAAGAAAAGCTTCGTAATCGAACCACTATAAATCCTTGCATTGTGGTTTGATCTTTCTAACTCTTATCTTTTATTTTCCTTTACATATTTGTATTGTTTATATTGTGCAAGTGTTGAATTCACAAAAAGTCGAATCTAAATTTTTATAAACAAACTAAACTTTAAATTTTAAAAATGGTAAACTATTCAAACCCCCTTCTAGTTTTCCATAATTGGTATCAGAGCCACGTTAAACAAAATTTTTAAAATAAATTATATTTTAAAACTTGAATCGATCTATAGAATCGGAAAAATATTTAGAAGGGCAATTTATGCAAAGACCACCACTATTTGAAAGTGATGGATTTATTTATTAGAAAAATAGATTCGAAACTTATGTGAAGTCAAAAGATCTAGATCTTTGGCATGTTATTACCGATTTTGATTTACCCCCAATTTAATTTAATCCTGAAACTAAAAAGGATGAAATTTTAACTTTTCATAAACAAAATGATGATCTTAAAAAGAAACTTGCTAAAAATAATGAAGCTAAAATGGTAATTTATAATGCTTTACCAGGTAAAGAATATGAAAGAATTTTTATATGTTAAATCGCAAAAGAAATTTAGGATACTTTGTTAATCACTCATCAAGGTAATAATCAAGTCAAAGCTAACAAAATAGATCTTCTTGTTTAACAATATGAACAATTCATGATTCCGGAAGAGGAATCAATAGATAATGCATTTTCTAAATTTAACACTATCATTACTAGTCTAAAAGCACTTGATAAAGGTTTTTCTAGCAAGAATTGTGTTAGGAAATTTCTTAGGGCATTGCATCCTAAATGGCGCGCAAAAGTCACGGTAATTGAAGAATCAAAGAATTTAACAACTCTTTCACTTGATGAACTTATTGGAAATTTAAAAGTCTATGAAGAAGTAATCAAGAAAGACTCCGAAACCGTCAAAAACAAAAGAGAACAAAATAAATCTATTGCTTTGAAAGCTAGAAAGGAATCTAGTGTTGAAGATAGTTCAACATCCGATAGTAAAGATGAAGAATACGCCATGGTCGTAAGAAACTTCAAGAAATTTTTCAAAAGATAAGGACGATTCGTAAAACAACCATATGAGGAAAGAAGATCATTCCAAAGAAATAAAGATGACAAAATTAAGACAAGCGAAAGAAAATGTTTTAAGTGCGAAGATCCAAACCATCTCATCGGAGAATGTCTAAAGCAATTAAAATACCAAAATTAAAGGGCGTTCGTGGGAAGAGCTTGGAGTGATAGCAACGATAACGAAGAAGAGAAGACAAAGGACGAAAAGTGTCTTATGGCTAAAGATTCCAATGAGGTACTTTTCGAAACCGAATACTTTAGCGATAACCAATCATCACTAGACGAAAATGACATAGATAATGAATATAGTAGACTATGCAATCTAAGATTAAAAGTCATGGCTAAAAATAAAACTCTAAAACAAGCTAAAATAAAATTAGAAAATAAAATACTAGACTTAAAAGATAAACTATCTAGGCTAGAAAAAGGTAAGGAAATAATTGAAGAATACAAATTATGTCATGAACTTAATATTAAAAATGAGGAACTTAGAAAAGAAATATATAGGCTAGATCAATTTAATGATAGTAGTCACTCACTTAAAAAATAATAAGTTCTCAAAAACCTTCCAAAGATAAAACCGGTTTGGGATTCAATCTTACCAAAGGGTCACCTAGCGAAAACAAACAAGTAAAATTTGTAAGAGCTCAAGAAGTCGAGTCAAAAGAAAAATTAATGAAATCAAACCCAAACTCAAAACCGAAATTTATGCTTATAAACAACACCAAAATTCCTATTGCAAGTGATGATGAGGTAAAACGATTTTACAAACCTTCATTAAAACCCAGAGTCAGAGTTACTAAACCCACAATAAGGTCTAAAATACCTCCACCAAGAAGAAAAGAAAATCCTCATCCTCGTTCCAAAACACCTCAACCTAGAAGAGATAATGGTAGACCAAATTATCCTAACACTAATCACACAATGTAGAATCGTCCACACCAACCAAATTTTACTCAATGTGGAGGTTGTTCACCGTGTATGTGCCAAAACCAAGTGCAAAACATGTGTGGAAACAACAACTTTAGATACATGAAACGTTGGGGACCAAGTGGCTAAGCCATCACAATCATTGTCATGGCGTTTTCTCTACTAACATTCTTTGTCTATGGACTAAAGAATTTTTTAATAAGGTTCCCATGAATCCTTATCATTTTTTATCATGAAGACATTAACGAAGCCTACTCTAAAAGCCTAAGGTACATCTCACTTCGCATCTTCGTAATATATAGCTTACAAGTAAATATCTATGTATTACTACGTAGTATAATTAAACCTAAATAAAATAGTATAGTCCCTAGAAATACCATTTGTTGGTTTTCTAGCTTTGAAGAGATTAGTTCGTTATGAACTATTCTTTCGTATAAATTATATTCATTAGTCTACAAAATGGAAATCTTCTATGACCACGTAGCTTTCTCACGGAGATGAAGAAGAGCAAGCTAATGGTTAACAATTAACATAGAAGTAGGATTAGTCATGTATTAATTCACTATGGATGAAACAAACTCCCTTCGTCTTCAACGATCATCTCGGATTCATGACAACCATCATCTACGACATCCACCTCTCGTCTACAATCTTATTCGTCTATCGACATCATCTCTAGCACTCATTCAATATTTATCGTCTTAGACTTCCTCCAAATCATGACATTTAATTATTTCATCCAAAATAATTATCTCAATTAATTAAGTAAAAATTAATTAAAAAGTTACTTAATCCTCGTTGGTCCTTTCCTTGACTTAACAATTTGATTATCTCATCCGAAGTAATCAAATTTTATTTTTACATGTTAAGTAATCCTTTTTGAGTAATTACTAGATTATATTAAATAATATTACTAGTATATTCTAACATATTTCGACACTCATCATTCTCGCAAAAACTGCCAACAATCGAAATTTTTTTAAACAGTGGGTGGCCCCCTTAAAATTAAGGGGACCGACTGTGTAAATGGGGCGGCCCCCTTAATTATTTAGGGGGGCCGGCCACTGGAAAAACAAAAACACTTCTTCTACCTAAAAATTTATGCCCAAACACCACTTTTACTCTTCCTCTTCTTCCTCACTCACTGCCAACGAAAACACACACCAAAAACCTTCAAAATCAAACATCAATTCACCCACTTAACCAAAATTCGCAAGGGGCAAACACTAACCAAGTAATCAACAACATCAACTGTAAGTTTTTCATTGATCTTTTCCTTTGATTCCATCCAATTTTGCCTTAATCAAAATTGGGTGTTCTTCATCATTTTAAATTTTCTATTTTTGTCTAGGATTTCCATAACTATGATGATACCCGTAGTCATAGGAACACTACATTCATAATTAAATTGAATCAAAACACAAAATTGAGTCACAAATTTTTTTTGTTCGTCATCCTCAAAAACAAACTTATACATTTTTTTGTTAAAACAAACTTATACATTGTTGATTCATGCCAAAAACATGTCAAAACAACATAAATTTGGCCATCAAAATATACATTTTCAAATATACACTTTTCGAATCAATAGAAAAATGTATAAAAAGGTGTTTGGTTCGTTTCTTAGGAATAATTTTTAGAATCAAAATGACCACCACCATAACTTTATCACTTGTATAAACACTTAATTAGCTTGTATAAGTCATCAAGATATATAATTCATATATATGTTGATATAGTTTGTGATTGGTATAAAATAAAGGGGCGTTTGGCATAACCCTTTAAGAACATTATTTTTAGATAAAAACAAACACTACTTAACTTGTGTCAAGTTAAAAACATTAAGCTTATACTTGTCAACATAATTATACTTAACGTATATTTTTTTTACAAGTCTAAATTTTTTTTTGTCTAATAAGGGAGTGTTTGGTTCATGATCTTGGTGTTGAAATATATAACTAATATATATTCTTCCACATCATAGATTAAGTCGAAAATAAATTAAAAACATATGGATCACTTCTTAGGTTTTTATTTAGGTCGAAGTAATCCTTGTCCCACATTTGTCATCTTCCGAAACTTGAGTCTATTATATATATATTTTAATTTTTTTAACAATTTATGTTGTTGATAAATTGTTTAGGTGACATAATGCCAAGATCCACTTCATGTGATGTAGCCCTCACAAAATCCTACATTCCAAAAGTATCCAAAATTCCCGGCATTTCTCCCATAATTGCTAAATTCAACAAAACCATCAAAAATTACAACATTTACAAAGGACGTGTTGTTGATCAAGCTTACTATAAATCCAATAACATCGAGCGTCTTTTTACAAACATTCGCTTCGATTGTCTCTTCAAAATTAACGAACCAATTGTTCCAAATTTATTCTCGACTTCTATAGTCAAGTCACGGTTCAAACCGATCAATATGGCTATCTTGTCATCTCCTTTATGATTCAACATGAATTTATAACTTTTACTCTTGCTTAATTCGGTCAAATTCTCAAAATTCCTTACAACGGTCAAGCCGTGTTCACCAATGAGTAGGACCTTGGAGCTCTTGAGTATTCTCAAGAAACCAACGGACCATATTCCACCGATCTTCCAACTCCAAACGATATTCGTTGACTTCTTGAATTGGAACGTGTCATGGTCGACCATACAATTAAAAGCCAAAACATCACCCTCACTCTAAACCAAATCCTTACTAAGGAGTTAAGCCCCGACATAAAGCAATGGGAAGAACTCATTTATGAAAATGTGTTTGGACTCGGAGGACATCGGGACCATCTCCCCGCTTGTCTTGCTCACATGTTGTATTGTGTTGTTACCGAAGAACAATACAATCTTGCTTACTTCTTTGTCAAACGAATTGAAAGTGCTAGAGCAAATCCTACCGCCAATCTTCCATACAGTATGTTCTTGACTCGTCTTTACCGTCACATCATGGAAGTTTATCCTCATCTCGACAATGGCATTTATGACATTGTTGATCGAGTCATGCGTCCTCTTGCTCTCAAACAAACTCGTCGACCTCGAAGTGATCGTGGCAAGGCTCGCCACACCTTCTCATCTTCATCCTCTCACCATCATAGCACGTCATCTCATCAATATGATGATGATGATGATGATAATGCCGAAACTTCTCGTACTAGTACTACATCTCCTACCACTTACTTTAACTCTCTTGATCCTCTCAACTACCAAAACTATGAAATGCCTTCTGCTTCCAAACGAACTGAAGAAACATTATTTAAACGACAAACCGACTTGCTCAACCAAACGTAAAAGATGCACAAGGAGATGTGTGGAGGATTCAAGTCATTTGGAAAGGCACTCAAGAAGGCATTTAGCAAGAAGAAGAAGTAAAGACATAGGAATAAAATAAACTTGATGGTTTAATGTAGTTTATGACTTCTCTTATTTATGTGTTTGTTATTATGCACTTATTTGGTGATGATCCGATGTATTCGGAAAAGACTTTTGTATTAATGTTCTTAGGTACTTGCTTTGATGTCTTGAACCTTGGTTATGCTCCTAAATTAACTAGTTATGCATCTTTGATTTCATGAATTTAATAAGTTTACTTTATGATATATGATTAAATATCTTGATAAAACTCTATAGGACTTGCTGCAAATAAATCAACAAAACCAAAACTCCCTCACAAAATTTTTGTGAAAAATCAATTTTCTGAGAAAAATTGCTGAGCCCAGTGGGCGCCCCCCATAATTCATAAGGGCCGGCCCCTTTAATTTTAAGGGGGCCGCTACCTATTTAAAGGGGCCGGCCTTAGATCTTCACGGGTAAAACAATATTTTTTTCTACCTTTTGCTCTCTTTTGCCTAATCTCAGCTACATTTGCCCAGAATGCTTGAACATAATTTGGAATACCCCAAACTTGTTCAAATTCATTCCTTTTACAACCAAATCTCTTCCCATAAATTCCCTCCAAATTCATAACACCAATCCATCATCTCCCTCACTCATCTTCAAAAAATCATACTCATCCATGGCTTCCACTAAAGCTTCCATTTCCAAGGCTTCCAAGAGACCAAAAATCAACATCATTCCACCAAAACAATTGTTTGTAGATTTAACTCAAGATGACACTAAAACTCCATCACCTAAACTTCTAATTTCATCACCTAGTGCTCCTAATGCACCCTCCAAAACACCATCAACCAAAGACACATCTTCACCTTCAATTGACTACATACCTAAATCACCAACCTCATCAACATCACCATCACCTAATGGTTACTTGAACTCACCAACATCTCCTCCTTCAAGAGTGTCTCCACCACCTCCAATTCAAGATAATACATCATTGGACATCACTCTCTCCCTAATCACCCCACTTGATATCTAATTTGATACACCATCACGTTCACCACCCATCATTGCACATCTTATCCCTTGGAATTTTCTTGAAGCTTATGGTAACTCTTGCCTATGTTGTATCTACAACCTAACTCTCATCTTTGGGTTGAGTGAAGAAATTCACTATATGTTCTCTTACATTGAACATATGCTTTCCCAACCACCAATCATCATCACACCACCTCCACCATCATCCCCTAACTAAACATACTCTATGTTTAGTCTCTCAAATAAGTGATCCTTCACCATTTTGCAAGCAAGTCTAATAGAGACTTACTAGTTATAGGACTTTGTGTTGATTAAGTTTTATGTATGCATGAGTGTGCTCCACACTCTACGTTAATTTTTATGAATGATCATTGTTAGTTGTATGGCATTTTTTTCCTCTTGCTACATGTTAGAAATATTTGTATTGCTTTAACTTGTTTTTGTAGCCAAGAAACCATAGCTCGATTCCTTGGTGCCCTCGAACGAGGGGGAGCACACATCAAGGGGGAGCATTTGTTCTGTTGATTTTTCTAACAATTCTCGACGATGCCATTTTGATTCTACAAAAAGGGGGAGAAATGGATATAAAACTCAATAAATACTTGTTTAAAAATAATTTTATATTTAATGAGTTTAAATTTTGTAATCATCAAAAAGAGGGAGATTGTTGATAGAAATAATGCTTAAAAACATTGTTAATATTTTTCACATCCTTACATTTTGATATTCACAAAATATAAAGACATTAAGTAAAAATTATCTTTAAAACAAGTATTTAGTAGCAAATATTCATTTTAAAATTATATCACTTCAAGGTATGAATAAACATATGCTTAATGCATTTTATGATCAAAGGAAACTTTTATAAAAACATCACAAAACATCTTTTACATTTAAAGGAAATATTTTATTCAAAATAAACATTTTGAATTTCAAATTTTCAGACCCAAAACGGCTAGAAATGGTCCAGTAAACACCTCCTTTGAATAAGACAAAATGGGAGCGTCTGCCTTAAGGGCGGCCCCCTTAAATACATAGGCGGCCCCCTTAATTTTAAGGGGGCCGGCACCTTATTTAAGGGGGCCAGCCATAGACTACGCTCCCCCTCTTTTGTCCTATAAATACTAGACTTTTTCCAACATTTTCCTCACCTTTTGCACTCATCTTTTCTGCTTAAAACAGCTCACATATCCTCTTAAAAATCCTTTGATTATTTAATCATTTAGCTTTGTTTCCAAGTGATCTAAGCTTAATTCCTCAAGTGCAAGAGAAGAATACTTCCATCATCAAGTGAAGAAGTATTATACCTTAGTGTGTATAACAAACTTGTAATTTTCATATCACATACTTGTTAATCATTTGTATATCTTGTAGTTGTGTGTAGTAGCTAGATCTTGGTGATCTTCACTAGTAGTGTTAGATAGTTATGATATAAGTGGTGTGATTAAGTGAAGTTGTAAAGTTGTGAAGAAGTTGTGAAGTTGTGAAGAAGTTGTAAAGTTGTGAAGAAGTTGTGAAGTAGTGAAGAAGTCGTGAAGAAGTTGTGAAGTCGTGAACTAGGTGTGAAGTTGTGTTGTGATAGATTGGTTCTAGCTAAGATTAGAACTCAACATCTAGCTTAGTGTAGGAAATTGATATAAGCAACGTTATGTATGGTTTTCTCCGCCATAAAGGAGTTTGTTGACATAGTGAAGAAAACTCTCGAGTTTGGTGCTCGGAGAGTGGAGTAGGTCGAAGAAGAGCTTCGTAATTGAACCACTATAAATCCTTGCATTGTGGTTTGATCTTTCTAACTCTTATCTTTTATTTGCCTTTACATATTTGTATTGTTTATATTGTACAAGTGTTGAATTCACAAAAAGTCGAATCTAAATTTTTATAAACAAACTAAACTTTAAATTTTAAAAACGGTAAACTATTCAACCCCCCTTCTAGTTTTCTACAAATAAGATCCTTTCTATTGATTAGGTTTAACTAACTATATGAAATGTGTTCTGAAGGTGTACATTTCACTATGTCATAGGGTTCTTTTATACTTGTAAGAAACCCTAATAGCTCAATACATAAAACGCGTATAAAAGATATGCATATCACTTCCTAATATAACTTATGCATATCCTAACTAACTATTACATTTGAACTACCCGAACTAGCTATAACACTACTAGTAGTAACCTTTATTGTACTACTAGTACTAATGACAATATTACCCTACCAGGAGTAACTAATATACTACCAGTAGTAATGACTATAACTACCAGGAGTAACTATCAATACAATATTCCTAACAAAAAACAATATTATCTAGATGTTTGATCTGCTTTTCTAAAGCTATTTCCCTATCAAGGTTTCTAGATTCTTCTTTCTTAAAATCATTTTTGAGAAGAGTAACCATTTGTAGTAAAGATTCCTTTTCTTTTAAATATTCTAAAAGAGCTTGTTTAAGATGATCAATCTCTACAGACTGTGCACATGACTCTAAAATGTTATCTTGACTCTTTAAATCAATGTTTTGTCCTTTTTTTAATACTTTAACTTGTTCTTTATATCTTTTAAGCTTAGCAGCTAAAGTTTCATTGACACTTTTATTTTCCAGATTTATCTTGGTACAACTAACTACTTGGGTTTTTAGTTGTTCAATCATAGATAATATCAGATCATCTTGTTATGTAGAAGAGTTAGAATTTTGAACAGCTACCTGTTGTGATTCAATCGGATACTAAGAATAAGGAATGATATTGCTATCACTTGTTATTTCAGTGTTTGAATAGTTTACAACATTTGACTATTCAAAAGATGGCCTAGCCTGCACAACTTGATTAGTCATATCATTATTTACATTATCATGATTTTGTACCTCAGAAAGAGCATCTGAACCATAATGAGATAGATTAGCCATGATAGAAACTTTGGCAGTGTTAAGTTCATCACATTTAGAGTCATATGCATCTAAATCATCAGCTTAATAAGCACCATTATGAGTAATGATTGTCTGTGTGGTTTGAACTTCTGGAACTCCTGGATCTTTCAAGAATGCTAATTCCTCCTCATGTAGAATCTGACCCCTTGCTTGAGCTTGAACCAATAAAGCTTTATCCTTAAATCATGAATCATCACTTTTTCTCTTTAGTTTAGTGCATTGTTTTGACATGTGGCCTTCCCCTTTATAGTTTTAATAAATAACATTCCTTTGTTTCCCAAAATTGCTTCCACTTAATCCTGTAGTGTATGTCCTTGTAGTGCCCACAGTGAAAGAAGTTTGTCTCCCCTAAATTGGTTGCAAAGTTACTCTCTCATTATTGATGGTAGCTTGTTGCCTTGGGTTTGATGAATTTCTCAACTAGTTATTGGTAGTGGGATAGTAAGAAGTGACAACGGTAATCAAAAAAGACATCATGTGATTGATGGCATCAATGGGGTCATTACCTTTCTGGAATACTGGAATAATTAGACCCGAGTCTGGTTGAGAAAATTTAGATTGTTGATTAGTTAAGGGGGAATATTCTAATTGAGGGATGGATGATGATGGAGAATAAATGTTATGGTGAACTAATGATTGATAATCATTAGATGTAGGTGTTGATGATTGATGAGTTGAGTATTGTTGTGACTGATAAAGTGATCCATACTGTGAAGATTGATATGATGGAACTTGTGGTTGAAATTAAGTGTTTTGGTATGAGTCTTGATGAGTTTGGTAAGGAGACTAGACCATCTGATAGGTTGCAACCAATGCAAGCATTGGAGAGAGTGGTTTGGTTTTAGCTAATTAAACTAAATAATAATCTAAACTAAAGGTGATAACAATGAGATAAAAGATTGTTTCTATTTAATCATGTATTACTCCCTAGAATGCTTCTCCTAATATTGTTGCCTTGTCACACTTGTGATGATCTGTGTAACTATTTCCTAAAGCATAAATGAATTACACGAACCCACCGTCTACTTAGTATGCCGCTAGAGCAACTCACATGCAAGGTAGTATGAAGACTATTACACGGCCCCTAGGAGTTTACTAAGTACATGTGAAATACATTAAAAGTGGATCAACCATATTATGAGGCAAGGTAGTATGAAGACTATTACCCGATGGTATCCTTTCTACATAATCACGTTTCTCTAGACATATCAACAATGATTATTGATAGAAAGTTAGTTTTCTAGAGCCTAACGTACACATCCATCATAAGAGGCAACATTACTAAGATCTAC
Source organism: Tanacetum coccineum (assembly GCA_026074375.1). NCBI lineage: Eukaryota > Viridiplantae > Streptophyta > Magnoliopsida > Asterales > Asteraceae > Tanacetum > Tanacetum coccineum. The sequence continues at coordinate 50,382 of BQNB010002713.1, forward strand.
ATTCTAGGTTTCATACAATCATAAATAAACACAATAATAGATTTAGCTAAGCATGTTAAGAATAAAGCAAGAATAATAGATCAAACAACACATACACATATTGAATGATTAAGTAAATCTTACTTGATTAAAACATGAATTGGAAGAGTTACAATAGGGTTTTTAGGCCCTAAAATCGTCTCTTACAGCTGCTAAATGAACTAGGGTTCGTTCCCACTTTTTATTCTGAAGTTACACACCAAAACCCTAAATTTAGTTTTGTATATACAAGAAAATCGATGCAATGACGTCGCATTTTAGCCGTGACGCCATCATAAAATGAATCTTCTAGATCTGCATTTGAGTCGGTGCAGGCTGATGCCATCTTGAGATGTGTTATGCCATCACTAGATGAAGTGTGACGGCGTCGTGTATGATATGTGACTCCGTCCCCAGGCTCTGTGAGCACAAATCTTCAAGAGTTTTGGTGGTGGTTCGTAGTCTCGTCCGTTTCTTCTCCAAATGAGCCCAAGTCACGTGTAATTCATCCAAATGTCATCCAAATGAGAAATACCTAAAAAGGAACGATTAAGTACCTATTTTGGGCATAAATACATGATATTAGGGGTTAAATGACCCTAAAAAAGTGTATAAAATGACACCTCATCGAATACCCCTACACTTGGGATTTGCTTGTCCTCAAGCAAATGGGCTTTTCTATCTAGACAATAACAATACGAGGGGTCATTTTACCTACTCTTTAAAAATATTCTACAACACAACCTTTTAGACCTCGTAATTAAAAGCATAGAAAATACATACTATCACCTCACATAAGTGTTTATGATTCTCTCTTTCTTTCGGGCGTATAATGAATTATAAAATATGGGGAAAATAGAAAATTCAACACTCATTACAAGGATAAGGACTTAGCAACCGTGTACTCAATAATTAACTTAGGTTATCATAATAATGTACTAAATGCGATTATATATAAGGTAGGATAAGGCTTTTTGGGTGTAACGATTCGTTTAAGGGTGACAATGCTCTTCATTAATAGTTTGGATTAACCAGAAAATTATGAGAACTGTGAAAAAGGATAGGCTCGGAGGGTTGTACTAGGGTATCCTGCACTAAAGGTGAGTGCATGGCAAGGGTATGGGATAGTTATATGGTCGAGGTGACCATCATAACAATTACAGGTTTAAAACATGGGTTATTCCTAATACCTCTTATCAAGCAAATCCTAATACTTACTATGCGGTCTCAGAATGCATCACTAAAACAAGTTCTAGAATTTAATATACTACCGGTATACTCATATGAATTTTACTAACACCAGACATTCCATAAAAGGCGACGAAGACCACATGTACACATCTGTAATGATAGAATAGACACATATGACTGCTCACTCCTTAACTCGAACTAGGTAAAGATAAAATCATCTTGGGTTACCGATGATAGGTACCCAAATTCCTAAAGATCTAAGGGAGAACCTTACATTTTTGGAGTGGAATTTAAAGGGTTGTTGTGCTAGTCATGCAAATTCCTATCCATACGACGCTAGTAATACTCGGTTTTCGTTGGTATGTGTCATAAAAAAATTAAATTTTGGTAAAAATCACCCTTTCATGCTATGTTTTGATATATTACCCATCTATTTAAGAACAAAGCAAATGAAAAATGAAGAAATAGTTTCTAAGGCTTATTTCCCCTACACTTATTTTGAACATTGTCCCCAATGTTCTTTGGAAGTACCCGTTAAAATAGATAAAGGGAAAAAGAACAAGTAAAAGAAACTAGTACTCCCCTGGTTTGCTCAATAATAGAGAATAAATAGGAGATAACTAGTTAGATCGTCCTCCAAGAATCGTCTAATGAAACTTCCTAAGAACTTTCAAAGCTTCTTCTCATCAAATATAACTTGTAATCAAAGACAAAGAGAACTATACCAAGCATAAAATGTGCGATTTACCAATATACAATATGAATTTAGGGTCTGACTCAATAGATAGGATGAAAGAATTATTAATTTAATCAAGTTTTGCAGGTTTATACAGGAGGATACATATATCAAATGTTGAGCGAGTTTTATTTTAAAAATAATTAAAAACTTTTAGGTTTTCTGGACCTGGACATTTGCCGTCGGGGTTTTTGTGACCCCGTCACAGGTGTCGGGGTGACGACGTCGCGTGTTAAGCGTAACGCCGTCTCCACCATCTGTGAAAACGAAATTTTTTATTTTTTGATGAAAAATTTCCTGCACTTGATTGCATACGTTAGTTCTTGTATAAATAGCTATGAAAAAGTTTAAAGTTCAACAATTTAATCATACGACTCGATACTGATGCGAATTAATCAAAATAATTTATTAGACGTGTTTGAATATGGCTTAAAAGCCAGATAGATTCCTCTACACTTATTAGTTGCAAAATACCTTTAATTGAGATTAAGATGAGGTTAAAAACAATATAAAGCATGATTTCAAGATAATTCAAACATAATAAAACAAACTATGAAGAATAAAACACACATGCGCTTTTCTTTATTAACGAGTCTTGTAGCTAGACTCAAAGTCACATGTCATTACGTAACTTCTCCCTCATCAACTCCTGTTAGGTACTTGGGTCTAAGTTTAAGGAATTCTTTATAAAAATCCTAGCACCTTACTTATTACATACTCTACTCCTCTTCTCTTATCTTCTTTGTTTCTAAGATAGACTGATTTGGTATGTTCCTTTTCTAAGTCCGACAGTGAATTGTGTTGTTCTATCTTATGGGGCATCTTATAGGCAACTTCATCGGTCCCTCTAATGAATCTAATAGCACCTTTGTGTGGGTCATGGGTCATGTTGGATATTTCTATGAAAGGTTTCCCTAGTACCATTTGTGACAACCTAGGGTCTAGGATTGAACTAATATCCTCGACAATCATAAAGTCTACAACATAGGTAAAGTTTCCAATAAAGACGTGCATTCCTTTTATTCTTCCTGTGAAGTTACAGATTCCACCATTTGCATTATCCCTAGGGTCTAATTTTATTCTCATGATCTAATTATACATCATTCAGGTCATGATATTAAGAGGGGAGTTGAGGTCAATGTAAGCCTTTTCGATATGAACGTGTCTGATATTGCATGGGATCTTGAGGTTGTGAGGGCATCCTTCCGTGATGATGGGGTTTCTAAGAAATATCGAAGGGATTTGTATTATCGATAAACTCTTAAGGTATTGAACCTTTAGCTTATAAAAGGTTTATTACTCTTGAATATATTTTAAGATTACTAATAATGAAACACTGATCGTGAATACTATTAACTATGCGGAATCTAGTTAATAATACTAAGAAGAATAAACAAAGATTATTAAACGATTACTTTATATCAAACCTTGAACCTGCTTAATATGCAGATCCCTAAACACTAATACAATCGCTAATAACACTAATCGCTAATACTTTTGAATTACTAATTCTAAGATACGTATCTAACTATGCCTTCCTAGGGGTCCTTTTATAGACTTCAAGGATTATCCCTATTGGGCTTACAAACCGCCATACATATCTTTTCCTAATACAAACTCTTCAAGAATATTGAATTGACATAAGCAGTACTTTAACATTACTAAAAGTACTTTGATATAACTAATAATACTTTGTTATTTATTAGCAGTACCTTACATATTTCCCAACAATCCTCCCCTAACTTGATGTTAACTTGCTTAACTTCAAGTTTCTTCACTTTAAGCTTCTTGTTAAGATCTTATCAATCTTCTTCCATGTACAGCTTATATCTTCATCTTGATTAATATCTTAATCAGTTAAATATCCAAACACACCTTGTCTGTCTTTGTCTTTACCTTGTAAATCTTAAAACTTGTGATATATCTTGTGTTAAAAAGATGTGTCTGAGTATCTTTGATCTTTAAATCTTTGTCATCATCATTCTTTTATCTTAAATCCAATCTGTTTAAACCTCTTGAGTAGATGTTCCTCGATTAACTTAAATAGAGTTAGATTTAAACAGATTGGTCTTTAACAGCAACTGGCCACCACAGGTACATGAATGGATTTGATAAGCCTTTACCAAGTAGCCATTCACTCTTGGGCTAGTCAGTCCATTGGCACCTAAAAAAGGTAAACTTCATAGAGGACTGAAACCATTTCAACTACTCAAAACATAAATCCTAGGTAAGTTGAAAACCTGAATGGTATCTGGTAAACCATTACTACCAAGAATGGATTTGTTATGTCTTTACCTGTAGCCGTTTGCTTAGGACTAGTCAACTCTCAGTACATTAAACATTGGTAAGTTGAGAACCATATAGTTTTGAGCAAACTATTAAAGCTATCAATAGATTTGACATTTTTGCACCAAAAGTCGTACCCTTTTGGTTAGCCAATTCTTTCTTATTTGTTAGACATGGTGAATTGATTACTATTTATTATGTGGTGGTTAACCAACACTCAATCCTTTAAAATAGTTTTATTTTTTATTCATTTGTTCCTTAAAACTTCTTGCACTTTAAAACCATTTATTCACCAAGTCATTAAAATCTTTTTCATCAAAAAACATTCAAAAAAACAACATCATACTGGTTTTATTTAGCTTAGCAGTACTTTCAATCAAAGTAATTCTAGTATATATTATTCTTATTTACCAAAAACATAAGTTAATTTTATTAAAACATATTTGATAAATTAAATGCCATACCAGTATTACTCTTCTTCTTTTTCTAATTCCTCCTTTTTCATTATCATAAACCTTATCACATTCAAAACGTCTTTTGTTACTTTTTAAACTTTTAACTTATGCTCTAACATTCTTTGCATAAGTTCCCTTATAAGTGGATACCTATGATCTACTAACATATGTATCATGGTTCCATTTTTCAGTTCAAGTGTATGCACCCCTGTGGACTCATACAATCTCCATCTTATGATTTCTTATTCATTCTGATTTACCCATAGTTGATCATCACTTTCTTCTGTAGTCTCCATCATAGTTGTCAGATCTCCAAGCAATATCAATCCTAATCCTGTTGGAGGAATATGTTGATAATACTCTATTACCAATCTATGCAAGTGATGCAAGTCTTGTATGTCTAATATATGCAATACTTCATTAAGAGTATTAAATGCTCTTATATGCCTATTGGCCCTTTGAACAACAATGTACTCTCCTTTAGGTGATTGAATCACTGAGAACCTTGAGATCAAAGAATGTTGTTCCATAACCTCTACATTCTGTATACTATCACCTTCAAAATCTACAATCTTTAGAAAAGTATTAAGCTCATCAACAGACTTTTGAATCTTTCTCTTTTTGATTATCCTTGATGACTTCATCTTTCTGATTGTTCCTTTTCTCTTCTTTAAGGTTCATCTGCATCAACTTTAACACTTCCCTTTTTTACCAGTAGCTTTTTCATTCATCTCTTTAATAGCTTGTTCATCCTCTGGTGATTCAATAGCAGTAAAGGTTTCATTATATCTCTTCACCTTTTCATATATAACCCTTACTTCTTCATAATTCTTATTCCTGAGGTTTCTATAAGATTTACCACCTACATTCCTTATGTACCTCATCATTTGATTTCTAAGTTAAGGAATGGTAGGAGGTCTGCTTCTTCTAAATGTTGCTTATTGTTCTGCTCTAAATCTCCTTTGAGCAGCTATAGTTTCCACCAAGAATTTTGCCTTTTGTTTTTCAGTAAGATTATCTCTTACTGCTCTTTGCATCTCTACAGCAATCATCTTATTAGCCTCTAATTTAGCTTGAAGTCTTTCAAGTCCAGCAAGTCTTTTTCTTTCTTCCTCTTCTTCCTATCCAGCTTTAATTCTCCTAGCAACTTCTTTATCATTTGCAGTCTCAGCAGCTCTTACTTGTTGAAAAGTAAGTTTCTTCTTTTTGGGTTCTTCTTTCATTATTCCCTACCCTTATCTTTTGGATCAAAAACTAGAGTTGGTGATTTAGATCTCTCTTGCTCAAAGACATTACCAGAAATGATAATCCCTGCTCCTCTTTTTGGTCTTGAGATGTTCACCAAAATATCAGCAATTATGGTATCATCTTGAAAGAATTCGTTATTCTCATCAGGATAAGTTAATGGACCAGCTTTATTTTCCACTACTTGTGTTGAAGGTACATTAGTATTTTCATTTACTGCATTAGTACTTTCATTATTTGGTACAACAGTACTTTCATCAATATTACCAGTACCTTCATCAACTCTTGTACCATCAATATCTTTAATTACCTTAGTATCTCCACTTCCAATCCCTTTTTAAAGATTTTCACTACCAAGATCAACCTGCTCTGTTTCATCACTTTGCTTTTCTTGGCTTAGTTTTTTAGTTCCTACAACTTTACTTGTTTTAGCAGGAGTAGTATCTTCAACATCTATCAGATCAGTACCTTGATAAACATGAGCATTTCAATCTATATCATCTTCAATTTCAACTTCATTCAAACCAGAATTAAAATTAGAAAATTTCCTCCCTTGTTTGAAGGAAGATGATTTCTTCTTATGTTTCTTTTCAAGCTTTTTCTTCCTAGACAAGGAAGCTTGTTTCTTGATAAAGGATTTGTATTCAAGGACCACAGGTTTAACCATCTTCACAAGCTCCTTAACTTTTGCCTTTAGCTTAAGAATGTCAGCAGCTTGTTTAGCATTCTCCTTCTTCAGTCTTATAACTTCTCTATTCAAACCATAAAGATCTAGATTTCCCTTATCTCCTCCAGATGTCTGAACCTCATCTGTGGGAGTATAATCATTAGGAGAATCTAATCTTTTAGCAGCATCTTGTCTTAGACTATCTTCCTTCTCTGCATCTGTATGATCTATACTTTGATTTGAAGGAGAAGGAGTAAGTTTAGGATCTTTATTATGCATTAATTAGTCATCTTCTCCAGCAGCAGCAACTTTTAACATATGAGGAGTCAAAGGTGTGATCCTCCCATAAAATTTATTACTACTTTTGCTCATAAAAGTGAACACCTTTTGTGGTAGAGCAATTGTTGGTAAGAGGTTTTGAGGTTTAGCAATCCCCTTAAGTTGATTATTTAAAAATAGTTGAATGAACCTAGGATACATAAGAAATGGCTTTCCATCCTTAATGTGCCTTAACATCCTATCAAATATCATCCTAGAGAAGTTAAACTTTTGATTTATAGCTATTCCTACTAAAGAAAATGCAATGTTTGTCCCAAATTGATCCCATGAAGAACTCTTTGAGCTTAGACAGTAAAGCAAAGTATGGGCCAAGTACTTCCATTGAGGACTAAAAAGTGGTTTAGAGAAAGTGAGTTTTGTAAGACTACCCTCATAACCTATATCCCTTAGAGTGTCCCAAAGTACCTGATTAGTAAAACATTCAATTCCATCTTCATCATTAAACAACAAATCAGTACGAATTGAAGCTTCTGACGCCAATACCTTCCTACCAGCTACTTTTGCTTCAATGTGCGACACTTCATTAATCATACGCACCTTTGCAGTGCCCCAAAATTGTTGAATCCATTGTCAAATCACATCAAGAGCCACTAAAAGAGCATAATTGACAAAACATTTAGTGAGAATGTCAATAACTTCATGAAAATCAGCATTATGTTTAGTCTTCTCAACACAAGCAATCATGTTGTATTTGTTGCAAGAGTTAATGATAGCAATTGTTTTGATAATAGTGAATTAGGGTTGAGAGAGATTAAGAAAATATAGAAAAAATTAAGTGAGAGATTCATGTAATTCTATCGATTATTTATAGAAAGAATAAATCGATCAACAAAATTATCAATAGAATTAACAATTTACCCCTCGAGCTTCTGACGTGGACAAACGACAAGTAGCAGTACTTTCTAAGCCTAGCAGTACTTTGCTTTGGCATAGCAGTACATTCAAACTATGAAGCATTGTATTCCAAATCAGACAACTCAATCCTTATTTCTTTTAAAAGATCTCTTCAAATCCAATCCATAAATATACATATGCCCATAATCATTAAATATTCTCTAGAATCTTTGAAAAGTCATCAAATCTTGAAAAATTAATCAACTTCTGACTATGTATCATCCCTTTAAGAATCGCAATAATTCTTCTATGTTTACACATGTAACTTCATTAATGCTCGGCAAAAAAGATAAACCTTGCTAATTTAGCTAACTACTAGTACTTTACGATCAGTACTTTACAAACGGTACTTTACAACAAGTACTTTACAAACAAGTACTTTACTGATAGTACTTTACTATCAGTACTTTACAAGTGGTCCTCCCCTTAATTGTAGCTATGGGTTGATCATTCCAATACTAACTACCAAAAGATTGAATCTTGATAAATCAAAACCTTTGGTTAGTAAATCTGCTACATTATTATTTGTATATAGTTTAACCACATTGATGAGTCTCTGATCATAACAATCTTTGATGAAGTGATGTCTTATCTAAATATGTTTAGTCTTTGAATGAAACACATGATTCTTTACAATGCATATGGTACTCTCATTATCAATGTTGATGGAAGTGTTCATAAAATTAAATCCATAATCTAATAGTTGATTTTGCATCCAAAGTACTTGTCCACAATAACTTGCAGCTGCTACATACTCTGCTTTTGTTAATAAAGTAGTCACAATTATTGGTTTCTTGCATTTCCAAGAGACCAATGTCCTTCCAAGATATTGACACCCACTTGCGGTTGATCTTCTATCATGATTGTCTCCTGCATAATCACTGTCTGAAAAGGCCTCTAGGTGAAAAGGAGAATCATTAGGATACTACAAACCTAATTTAGGTTGATGTTTAAGATATCTAAATATCCTTTTCACTGCATTCATGTGTGAAACCTTTAGAGTGACTTGAAATCTGGCACACAAACATACAGCAAACATGATGTCTGGTCTAGAAGTAGTTAAGTACATAAGACATCCAATCATAGATCTGTAAAGATGTACATCAACATCTTCTCCATCGTCATCCTTCCCTAGAGCTTTGTGAGCTTCAATTGGTGTAGTAGCTGGCCTAAGTGATCTAAAGTCAAACTTGAAAGAATATCCTTCACATACTTGTCTTGACTAATAAAGATTCCAGCTTTTGATTGTTTAACCTGAAGCCCTAAGAAGAAAGTAAGTTCACCTATTGAACTCATCTAAAACTCCCCTTCATAACTCTTCAAGATCCTTAACCATAGACTGTTTAGTTGATCCAAAAATGATATCATCTACATAGAATTGAACCAACATGATATCTTTTCTGTCCCTCTTGATAAATAAGGTTTTATCAATAGCACCTCTCCTATAGCCATGTTTTAAAAGAAAAGTAGAAAGCCTCTTATACCATGCTCTAGGAGCTTGATGTAATCCATATAATGCCTTGATTACCTTATAGACTTTGTTTGGATGAGAAGGATCTTTAAAACCTGGAGGTTGTTTCACATACACCTTTTTTGTAATCTTGCCATACAAGAATGCACTTTTGACATCCATCAGATAAACTATAAAACCTATAAAAGATGCAAATGCCAAAAATAGCCTGATTGCCTCAATTCTGGCTACTGGTGCAAAAACTTCATCATAATCTACACCTTCTTCCTGTCTATACCCTTGTGCAACCAATCTTTCTTTATTCTTAATCACAGTACCTCTTTCATCTCTTTTGTTCCTGAAGACCTATTTAGTTCCAACTACTCTCTTTCCAGCTGGTAAGTCACACAACACCCAAACATCTTGTAGTTTAAATTAGAGCAGTTCTTCTTGCATTGCTTCAACCCAACTTTCATCTGCTAAGGCTTGTGATACCTTCTTGGGTTCTTCTTAAGATAAAAAGCAGGCAAACAAACATGTATGTTGATCCTTATGATTTGTCCTGTTTTGCTTGTATACAAAACTCAGTAATGCTTGATGCTAAATAAAAGTACCTTCTTTGAATTTTCTTCTTGTTTGTACTCATGCGGTACTAGGACTAATGATCTAACTTTGAGGATGACGTTTATAAATCTTAAGTATGGGAATAGGACTGACATCTATGGTGTTATCCATGTTGTTAAAATTAGCTTCTGCACCCTAATCACCAGAAATTTCATCATCAAAGGATGATCCTTTGAATATTCCTTCATCATTAAATTCATCATTTGTGTCTTTCAATTCAGGCATATTAGGATCATTAGGTATGTCAGTAACATCAATTAGAGAACTTTTCCCTGCTTAAAAGAAACCTATAGGTGTACTAGTAGCACTTTGAAAAGGTGTGTTAGCAGCACTTTGAAAAACATATATATCCTAGCAGTATTTAGACTAGTAACTCCCTTAGCCCTTTCTTTCTTTTCAGCTACTACTCTCCTCTTTTCCTTTTTAAAAGCAAGTCTCTGAGCATCTTCATGAGCTTTTGCAAGAGTCTCCTGTATGAGCATCCTGTTAAGTTCATCTTGCAAAGCTTGTTCCTATTTTGTCAGTTAAGCCTATTTATCAATAGTACTTTTATCTTGACTCTTGTCCTGATCAACTAGTGGAGTTACTGCAGGTCTAGATTTATCTTCACTGATTCCTGTTCCATGTACTATGAACTGCTGATCATCCACATTATACTCCTCTTCATTGGTATTTGATCCCTTTGTACTTGAATCCATCTAATTTTCTTGTCTGACAAGTATATAGTTCAAGGAAGGAGTTAGAATTTCAAGATCAAATATCCAATCAGGTCCTTTACCCTTCTCATTTATTTTATCTTCAAAGAAATCCACATGAAGGCATTCTTGTACTTTTCTTATGCTCTTGTTGTATACCCTGAATCCTTTACTTACAGTAGAGTATCCCAACAAATAACCTTCATCAGATTTTCCTTCAAACTTTTCTAAAGGATCTAAGGTATTTAAGATAGTCAATGGATAGCCAAAGGGTTTCATAAAGGTTATGCTTGGAGGTTTTCCCTTTAATATCTCATAAGGAGTCTTCAGTTGAGGTTTGGTCACTAACACCCTAGTAAGAACATAGCAAGCAGTATTTACTGCTTCAGCCCAGAATTGAATAGGTAAAAGTAAATCTGCTAGCATGGTTCTAGCAGCCTCAATAAGAGTCCTATTCTTCCTTTTTGCTACACCATTCTGTTGTGGAGTCCTAACTATGCTAAACTCCTTCTTGATCCTTTTCTTGGCACAAAACTCATTCATCAGTTGATTTTTAAACTATGTCCCATGGTCACATCTGATAATCTTTACCTTATGCCTTAATTGGTTTTCTAAAGCCAGTATAAAATCATGAAGGATATTATATGTTTCATCTTTAAAGGATAAAAAAATACCCAACTAAATTTGCTGCAATCATCAGTAACCACCAAGTAGTACTTCTTCTTATTCACACTCTTAACTATGATAGGTCCAAATAAATCTATATAGAGCAGTTCTAAGGGTTCTCTGACTGTTTTTTCCTTAAGCTTCTTACATGAAGCCTTATGTTGTTTACCCTTCTTATAAGAAAGACATGAATGATCAGTCTTAAATGTTTTGGATGGTAAACCTCTAACCAGATTACCCTTAACTAGTTTGTTGATATTCTTAAAGTTTACATGCCCTAACCTTCTGTGCCACAGTATTGCTTCATCATCAGTTTCCTTTGCAACTAAACATGTTACTCCTCTAGAAGGAATGATACTCTTAATATTCAGACTGTATACATCATTTTTTCTAGGAGCTCTTAGAATCACAAGATTTTTATCAACAAACTTAAATTCTTATGATAGAATTAGGCACTCAATATTAGTAAAGAGAACATTATGCTTCTTGTCACATATTAGAGAAATAGATAGGAGATTAAATTTGTGTTCCTTGACATAGCTGACATTCTTAAAATCTATGCATGTCGTCTTGATTGTGCCTTTTCCTGTGATTCTACCTCCTTTGGGATCATTACCAAAAGCCACATATCTACCCTTATAAGCTTTGAAGTCTGAGAGTTTTTTCCTTATCTCCTGTCATACTTCTAGAGCAACCACTATCAATAATAGCATGATCTTTAAGTTCCTCCTTTGGATTGCCCTGCATACATATTTAAAAGGGTTATACTCGTTTAGGGACCCAAACCATTACTAACTTGGATTCCTTTTATGAAGTAACATACTCAAACTTTTTGAGAATGTATTGTTCACTATTCTTAAAAACATAGTCTATGTAAGCTCCCTTTGGTCTCCATTCTTATGTTGGATTCTTCACAACACTCCCATTTTCAACCTTTTTATATGGAAGTACTGCTTGTATTTCAGTAGTACTTTCCTTCTTAACCTATTTAGATTTTACAATTGCTTTTGGGTTATTTGGTCTGTGTATAGTCCATATGTTTGAAGACCTCCTAGATGGTGAAAAACTTGAGGCTCTAGGTCTTACATTATCCATTCTTGAATAATAAGGTCTATCAGTACTTGTGCTAATCACTGGTCTTACGAAATTTGGCCTAGCAGTACTTTGAGAATGTACTGCTTTTGGTGAATTTAGTCTGACAGTACTTATCAATCCCTTTCTTATAAGTATTGCTTTTGGACTGTAAGACCTTCTTTGTTAAGGGTTTCTGTAAGTGTTTAAGGAATTTCTATGGTTTACCCTTCTTGATTCATTCTAAACTGGTCTTGTTTCCCTTGAACCATTGTTACTCATTGTTTTAGATCTAAGATTATGACTTAGATTTCTTTCATGTATGGTACAGTCCTTAATCAAATGATATGGACTGTAACATACAAAACACATTTTTTCTTTCCTAAACCCAAGCCCCTTTCTTTTAGACTCATGACCAAAATACTCCTGACTTCTAGGTGATTTGTTTTCAAAAGATTTAGCACTATTTTCTAAGTTTAAAATAGTTTTCTTTTTTACTTCTGAAAATCTTAGAGGAATTTCTTCATTATTACTATCCACCCAATCCTTAATTATGACCTTATTTTTATCAATTTTAGGTTTGTCATTTTAGACAACCTTTGGTGATTCTGATTTATCATTGTTTTTAGATTCATAGGATTTACTAGTCTTTGATTTTTGTTTTTCAATTACCTTATTCCTAATTTCCATCTCATCTATCCCAGTAAAAGACACATCTGGCCTAAGTGGTATGAAAGTACCTGTTGGGGGAGGTACTACATGGTATCCTTTTTACCTTACAAAGTGTTTAGATAATAGACTAGGAAACTGTTCATCCTCAGATGAGTTATCACTTTCCTCAGAACTAGTATATTCTACCCCATATCCTAAACATGTTTTAACTAAAGCAGCTTTATGGTTATTTAGGATTTCAGTTTAAATTATGGTAGCATTATTCCATTTTGAGAGTTTTTCAGCCAAGTCATCCCTTTCCTTTTTAACTTGTTCAAGTTTAGTGTTAAAAAGACCCATCTTCCAATCCCTCATTTTTAACTTATATTTTTGCTATTCATACTTATCCCCCCATGCATATTTATTTTTCTAATGTGTTAAAATCATGGCCTCTAATGATTCTAAGGTCACTTGATAGCCATAAACTTGTAACTTAGCAGTCTGATGACCCTCTTTTTCAGTTTCATAATTTTTAAGTAAGAGTTGATAAGATTCACTATAGTTTGAACAATAAGGTACCTCTGTGTTTGAAGAACTGGTTGAATCTGATAAGCTTGAGGCTGCCATTAAAGCAAGAGTCACTGGTTCATCATCAAACTCCTTGCTCCAATCAATCTCCCTTTGATTGTCTTGTGCTGCCATTGCCTTGGAGCTTGAATCTTGTATGGGTACAAACTTCCTTTCTTTGTTTCCAATAGCTTTGTTGGCCTGATACTTTGCAAATTTGCATTGTCGTACAAAGTATCCCAGCTTTTAATAATTAAAGCATTCAATTTTAGATTTATCAAAGGTGATTCCTTCCTTAGTCTTAAAGTCAATGTTTCTTCCTGTCTTGTTAATGAACTTATTAATTCTTGCCGTTATCATAGCTACTTGCCATCTGATGTCAATTTCTTTAAGAGCATATTTATCAATTTGTGACAAATCTTCACTAAAGGTTTGAGGTATAGAAGCTTGTTGTGTAAAGAAAGAGCATATGACTTCATCTGAGATAGTGCTTGTAGGAGCATAAGCTAATTTTCCTGAGGAAGCCTAAGCATATTCCTTGGTGACAATTTCATTCTTCTGAGCAGTATTTTGACTAGAAGTACTGCTTTTGTTTTCAGCAGATAGAAAAGCAATGTTTTGAGAACTTGAACTTGAGGCACCCTTTATCTCATGCTCATACACCTTTAAGTTGTTGTAGAGATCATCAAAGTCCAAGCTATCCAATCCTGGTTGGCCTTTAATCATAGTGGCAACAACATGCCATGTTGGTGGTAAACTTCTAAGAAACTTCAAATTGGTATCTTCACTTGAAACAGGAGCACCATACAATTCTAGCATACTTAGAATGTTTTGAAACCTATCATATGTTGTGTCTAGATCTTCTCTGGATCCAACAGTAAAAGTTTTAAACTGTTGTTTCAAGAGATTCTTGTGCATCTTCTTGGATACATCATTGCCTCTAAACCTTGCTTTTATGGAAGCCCACAAAGTCTTAGCATCTTTTGCATCATGAAATTTTAATAGATGACCATCAGGAATAGCAAAGAGAAGTATGTTGAGAGCCTTCTCATTGTTTCTTTTAGCATTAGCTGTCAAGAAAGTTTTTGGTGTAACAGGTTGGCCTACTACAGGAGTCAGTTCTATTGTTAGTTGATTACCATTGATAATCACATCCCATAGTCCATGGTCAGTGATTGCAATATACTGTCTCATCTTCATGCATCAAAGGTCATACTCACCCTTCTTAATAATTGGAATTCTAAGTAAGGTGATTGATGTGGTAGGTGGTGGTATTTCTCCTTCACCAGACATCTTTATGGTTGATCAAGATATCGGATGATTGAAGTTCTTCTTATTCAGAGTTTCCAAACATAGCTCTGATACCACTTGTAGGATCGATAAACTCTTAAGGTATTGAACCTTTAGCTTATAAAAGGTTTAGTACTCTTGAATAGATTTCAAGATTACTAATAATGAAACACTAATTGTGAATACTATTAACTATGCAAAATCTAGTTAATAATACTAAAAAGAACAAACAAAGATTATTAAACGATTACTTTATATCAAACCTTGAACCTGCTTAATATGCAGATCCCTAAACACTAATACAATCGCTAATAACACTAATCGCTAATACTTTTGAATTACTAATTCTAAGACACGTATCTAACTATGCCTTCCTAGTGGTCCTTTTATAGACTTCAAGGATTATTCCTATTGGGCTTACAAGCCACCATACATATCTTTTCCTAATACAAACTCTTCTAGAATATTAAATTGACATAAGAAGTACTTTAACATTACTAAAAGTACTTTGATATAACTGATAGTACTTTGTTATCTATCAACAGTACCTTACATATTTCCTAATAGGATTAGGCCACTCATCAGGTACCTATGGTAGGTTAGTTATCTCTAGTTGGGAACGTGTCAAAGTACTCAACAACCGATTCTTTAATTGTCGCTCTTTCTCCTTTGTTCTGGGGTTCATCATCATCTTGTATGATCTCAATGAACATTACTTCTTCATCGTCTTCCTTAGAGCAAACAAATTTTGTATTAAAGGATCGAGGAGCCAACCTGAGTGATTCTAGCATTGAGTTTAGTTTTCACACCTATTTTGTGGCGATGTAAGCGAATTAATCCCTTTGTAGTTGTAGGTTAGGGTTGGTGTTACCAAGGTTTCCTTCTTTATGTTTGATATCTGGTACATCATCTCAAGACTTTTTGGGTTGCTTAGGTTGGATAGTAATATTGTTGATTGAGTTGTGGATTTATGTTGAGTACTATAGGTCAGTTGTTAGGTGAGAACAAGCAGACAAAACTGGATGTGTCCCCAGTTTTTGGGTTCTTAACCGTATCACTAGGCAGTATGCCAGCTATTTGGTTGGTGATGGCCTTTAGTACAGTGTTGATTTTATTGGTCATCTCGCTTTGCTGTTGTTTGAAATCGGCTTCAAACCTGGATAGTCTAGCGTCCTGAGATGCCATGAATTTGGAAACCATTCCTTATATGCTTAATTGATTAATAAAATTTTGAGGACGGTTGTTGAAGGGACGGTTTGGGATTGAATCGTTAGGTTGGAACCGGTTAGGTAGGTTTGAGAAATTGTTTTGGGAGTTTTGAGGTTGTTTCCACCTATGGTTCGGGTGACTTCTCCATGAAGGATTGTGTGTGTCACTAAGATTATTTTGCTCAGGCTTAAAGGTGTACCACTTACCTCTCGCTTCATCAGTACGCGAAGACGCATATTCAACAAAGGCTTGTTCGGGGATTTCTATGCAAGTCTGAGTATCGTGGGGTCCACTACAGATTTCACATGAGGTAGTGATTTTATTCACTTGGGTAGGTTGTGTCAGAGCAAGATAAGCTTCCATCAAGCATTGACTTGAGTTTCAAGCTCGATAAGACAACGGTCAGATATACTTAGTACATCTTGAGGCAATGTGATTGCCTTGACCGGCTTAGCGAAATCCCTTAGGTCATTCCAACTTTCGTTGTCATAGAGGGCGAGGTCCTCTAGTATTACCCAGGATTCTTCGGGGTTAATGTCACGAAGCTTACCACTGACCGATTGGTTAATGGTTCATCTTGTGACGGGATTGACATGGTCATAAAAGATTTGGACTTAGAGCCAAAGATTGATGCCATGATGAGGGACTTTTGGAGTAAGTCCTTGAAACAAGTCCATGCTTCGAATAGAGATTCTCTATGATGTTGTTGGAACATCAGGATATCATTGCAGAGTTTTGTTGTCCTTCCTGGTGGAAAGAATTAAGCAAGGAATCGGGTAGTAAGATCCTCCTACGTGGAGATAGATCCTGTAGGAAGGCATTCAAGCCAATTGCTAGCTTGATCGCGTAGGGAAAATTAAAATAAATGCATGCGTGTTCTTTCCTTGTTTTCACTGTCAAGGTCGAGTGAGTCTACTAGTTTGAGAAAGTCCTTGAGGTGTTGGTTTGGATCCTTGGACCGTAGTTCATGGAATGAGCATCCATTTTACACCAACTGGATGATGTCAGATCGAAGAGGTACCACGTTGTTCCCTTCTGGGAGATTGATGGTATTCCTATAGCCCTCGTGGCTTGGTCTGGAGTAATCTCCTAGAGTACGGATAGGGTTCTTGTCTCCCATGGTGGTTGACAAGAATAAGTTATGAAACAATTAACGAAGAAAAGATAGACTACAAGAAAGCTAATGTGCGAGAATTAAATTCTTACTCGAAAGGATTCAAGTAGGTAGAACTAAGTTAAACTATGATTAAATCCTAACTATTCCCAAGCGGCGGCGCCAAAAACTTGATGTGCGGTCGTCGTACGACTTCTACACGAAAAGTTTTACAACTCCCTAGGCAGTGCACCTAATCGTTGTAGTGTAGTATAGGCAAGACTCAGAGTTATTTATTGTTCACTCGAGGAATAGGTTGGGAAGGCTTTATTACGGTCTAACAGAATTCTAAAGGTTAAAAGAAGATTCTTTTTGTATTTTTGTATTTTATGAAAGCAGGTAAAATCCTATATTAGAGAGAGTGGTTTGGTTTTAGCTAATTAAACTAAATAATAATCTAAACTAAAAGTGATAACAATAAGATAAAAGATTATGTCTATTTAATCATGTATTACTCCCTAGATTGCTTCTCATAATGTTGTTGTCTTGTCACACTTATGATGATCTGTGTAACTATTTCCTAAAGCATGAAAGAATTACATGAACCCGTCGTCTACTTAATATGCTGCTAGACCAACGCACATGCAAGGTAGTATGAAGACTATTACACGGCCCCTAGGAGTTTACTAAGTGCATGTGAAATACATTAAAATTGGATCAACCATATTAGGGGGCAAGGTAGTATGAAGACTGTTACCTGATGGTATCCTTTCTACACAATCACGTTTCCCTAGACATATCAATAGCGATTATTAACAGAAAGCTGGTTTTCTAGAGCTTAACGTGCACATCCATCACAAGAGGCAACATCACTAAGATCTACATTCTAAGTTTCATACGATCATAAATAAACATAATAATATGTTCAGCCAAGCATGTTAAGAATAAAGCAAGAACAATAGACCAAACAACACATAGACATATTGAATGATCAAGTAAATCTTACTTGATTAAAACATAAATTAGAAGAGTGTTGGTGTTGGTTCGTAGTCTCGTCCGTTTCTTCTCTAAATGAGCCCAAGTTACGTGTAATTCATCTAAATGTCATCCAAATGAGAAATACCTGAAAAGGAACCATTAAGTACCTATTTTAGGCATAAATACACGATATTAGGGGTTAAATAACCCCGAAAAAGTGTATAAAATGACACCTCATCAGATGTTTATAAATGAAAATAAAAAGAAAGATCAAAAATATTTACAAGTCGAAGTTTCCATTAGTAGTGATAGTTGTTGCTAGAGTTGAAGTAGATGAAGTTGAATCTCGTTGTTATTGACGCTTATCGGATGCATCGGCAGTAGTAACAGCGAAAGATTTTGAAACAACTTGGTTTTCTCCATTTGAATAATTCATCAAATAAATGACTGAATACACTTTCTAACTCCATCATCGACATCATGACTATCATAACTACTGAAGTGAAAACAAGAAGATTTCTCTTCTTTTTAAGGTAAAGCGCACTGAAGCGTACACTCCCCTTTATTTGAAGCTCGAGTTATGAACTGAAGTGCACATAAGCCATTGACTTAAGCTAACAAACATTGAATGTTTCAAAAGTAGCTTAAGACCGAAAAGATTTCTCTTTTTGTTTTTAAGGATAAACGCACTGACACGTACATTTTCCTTTTATCTAAAGAAGGGGTTGCAATCTGACATTTGATTACAAGTTATTTCAGAAGGCTCATCAACTATCGCATTCATTGTCCTTATGATTTTCTTTGTCCTTTGGTTTATACTCAGAAAACAATGGAATTAGAAAAGTATCAAGCCAATTTTGACAACCTGTCATAGAGAAAGTTGAACTTGGAAACTTTTTGTTGATATGTTTCTGAGCGTTAGAAGTACAAGAATTATCACCTTTAAAGCGGTCAGGTTGACACTCAGAATCACTGGTTGCAATTATCTTTCCTTTAAGGTCAAACATTCTTTCAGTTGGTGACTACCTAAGGCAAGATCTAGGTGTACTAGGCTTAGGTAAAGCAAGTCCTTTTTTGGACCTTACCTTTTTAGTTTTCCAGACTCTTGGCTTACGTTTCCTTTGATTTGCACTTTTTGAAACATTAGCACTTTAGTTTTTCTTTTTAGATTTCATGCCATTCACATACTGAAGCATACAATCATCATGATTAACGCTAATTAGACATTGCTTACATGTAGCACAAATAACCTTATATTTTTCATTTCAAATTGCATGCTTAATGTTATTACATTTAGATGATGTATGGTCCGGATAGTTAGAAGACTGTAAACTCCTATGGTTTTCTTCTATTTTCTCTAACGTATTTGAGAGAAAACTACTCTTAGACTTAAAAAGGACCTTATCACTCTTAGGATTGTTCCTAGGCTGCGGTCTTCTGGTCCTAGTAGTGCTTTTAATGTCTTTAGGAGAGAAACCATTTGTTTTGGAATTTGCATCATTCTTAGTGACGACATGAGGTTGTGAAACAGTTATTGGTTTTGTCCTAATGCTTGCTTTTATATGTTTGTTAGGCACAAAGTTATCTACCCTAGAAGCTTTAAAAAGATTTATCCTAAAGATTCCTGGAGTAATCACTTTTTCATTGTTCATAACTATTGATTCACGAGAGGAAGGAACCGAGTTTGAAGTGACCAGTTTTGCCAAAGCATTCATCTTACCAACCTTAGGAAAAGTCATAGATTTAGGTAGAGGAGTTACAGCATATAGTTTGGGTCTAGAAGAAGAAGGTGGTTATCCCAAGATTGATTGCTTTGCAAACTTAGTATTCGCACTCATTTTACGAGTGGTGTCCTTTTGTTTAGAAACCTTATCAAATAACTGAGCTCTCAACTTAGCATTTTCATAGATCGTGTCATGTAATTTAACTTGCAAAGAGTCAATTATAGCTTCGGTTTGAGTCCGTGTCACTTTGATAGAGTCAAACATGTTCTTTTATGCAGTCTTAAGATGAGCATTTTCTTTTTCATAATTTTGAACCTGATACTCTAATTCTACGTTCTCATTTTCTAGTTTCTAAGACAAAGGATCAAGGGTATTTGATACACATGGACTATCCTTACTTTTACCCTTTTGATCTCCCAACTAAGCTTGCAACCGTTTGATCTTTTGTTGCATGTCATTATAAGCTTTATCGTACAAAATTTTGTCATATTTGCATTCTTCACACTTTTTGTACCAATCATTCCAAAGTTTAGCATATTCATTTTCCTTTTTAATGATACAATTTTCAAATCGTTCTTTCGTACGATCAAGCTCAGTTTGGAGATTTGATAAATCTACAACAGATGGATTTTGCACAATAGACATAATATCTTGACTAACAATTTCTCGCAAGAGATGCTTAATTTTCAATTCCAATGCCTTGTGCTTAGCAAGAGATTCATTAGCTTCTTTTACAAGATATTAGAAGTCTCGAACAAATTTGGCTGCTTCTTTCAAAAATTGTATTTCAAAATTTTGCACTTTAGCGTCAACTTGGTTAATGATAGGGTAAATTTCATCTTTTACAATTTTGTGAATCTCTTGGTGAGCAGAAGATGACCAATTGTGTGTATCTAAAGTCATTTTTTGTTTGGCAACACGTTGAAGAGTCACAATGGTGCTTTTTACCTCATTTAGAAATTTGCTTGCAACACTTGGTGTAGTATCATCCAAAAATTCTTCATTTGGTATTGAAAATGATTTAGAACATTGGCCGTTTTGGAAGTATTTGAAAAATACGACTCTTCATGTGACTTGGCCGTTTGAGAAACAAAACCCCCGAAAGATGATTAATTTTAGTATAATTTTCCAGTTTTATTTCTTTGTTCAATTGTTTCATTTTTAGACGACTCTCTTGAGTAAGTTGCAGTGTCTCTTCTGAATCATACACAGAAAGAGGATCATGCTTTTCTAATAACACTTTACCATTATTCAAACTCTGTTGTTTCTACTGAGCTTGCTTGAGATAAAAAGGATTTTGATAACTCAAAGCCATTTTTTGTTCAGTGTGGTAAAACGAGTCTGGCTTAGGTAAAAGCATGTGCATCATTTGAATCGATTGACCCATTTTCACCAAAATATTATCTAATTCTTTTATCTTATTCTCAAGTTGAATTTGTTTATCAAGAAGCTCGTCTTTGCATGTTTTGAAATCATTCTTCAACTTTTTCCTTTCTTCTTGAAGGAAGGAAACAATTGATTTTTCCTTTGAAAGCTGGTTATTTAGATTTGCAATTTCCTCATTCAAAGTCATTATTTGTTTAGCAGAACTTAAATGGAGAGCATTTATCTTTTTGCTAAAACATTGTTCTTGATAAATAGACTTTTGATAATATATTTCAAGTTTTTCATATTTTTCTTAACTAATTTCAAAACACTTTTCTTGATTTTTATATCTACCAAGCTCAGTGGTCAAATCAGCATTTGTTTCTTTCATTTAGCGATTGACCAAGTTGACCTTTTCAACTTTAATTGCCAAATTATTATATAATGATTCAAAATAAGCACGTGTTTCCTCAACATTTACAGGATGTTGTTCTACTGTTCCTTCACTTTGTTCCACACTAGAAACTACAGAAATGATGTTACTATAATTCTGTTGTACTTGGTGTGGTTCAAGAATGGGATCGAGTAGTTCAATATACTGCTCTTCTTGAGTAAACATATTGAATATATCATTATCATAACAATTTTCAAAATGGTGTACCACAGCTGATCCATCTGAATCATAGACGGGAGCTTTGTTAGACTGAGTACCCGATGTAGATGGTAGCTGCAAATTATTCTCTAAAGTGCAGTTTGCATTTTCTCTTTTAGTTTCCTCACAAGCACCTGCAGCATCCATTAAATCAAATTCCTCTTGAGTGCTTTGGATCCTTGCTTCTTCCTCTTGAGCAATCTACAGCTATTACTAAAGATAAGCAGCATCCAGTTTCCTTAGCTTTACTGTGCAGTTGCTGGCATAATGACCCTCTCCTCTGCAGTTGTAACACCTTATCTGATTTCCATTAATCTTATTACTATTACCCTCAGCCCATGCTACTACAACATTTCCATTCCTATGCTAATTTGCAATCCCTGGAATAACACTAAGCCCATTTTGATTCTTGACATTCTGAGTACCCTAATTTTCAATTCTACCCAACCAAATGTCCTACATTCTGCATTGCATTCTCTCTAAACTGGTTCCCAACATTAGCATCAACCATTAGCATATGTCTATCTTGTTTTATATTCATACCCGATTGTGCAATCTGACTGTATCAAGGGTTTGATGAACTTCTTTGGTTATCGTTTGTTGGAGTGATGTTGTTTAGCTAAAATGCCTTAGACATGAGTTCAAGTGCCATGTCTAATGTAGTTGTGGGATCTGAGATATCTTCAGGATTTTGCATTAGTTGTTACATGTAGTTCGTGTTGAATGAAGGCTGTTGGACAAAATTGTTATTGGGTTGAGGATGTTGTAGGTAGGTAATAAGTAGGGGTAGAAACGAGCTGAGCCGCTTGTGAAAAGCTTGGGATTGGATCGGCAAAAAGCTCAAACGAGCCAAGACTAAACAAACTCGAGCCTGAGCTAGAGCCTAAACTGAAGCTTATTTATTAATCGAGCCCGAGCCTGAGCTTTATATATAAAGCTCGCGAGCCTAAACGAGCTCTAGTATATTATATATATATATATATATATATATATATATATATATATATAATTATATAATAATACATATATCGGTAATGGGTGTATTTTGGAACTAAAAAAGAAATTAATTATTATTCTTTTCCTAGAACCCAACGATTTGTATTCTCTTTCTTTTTATCTTAAGCAATTTTCTAGAACCCAACTATTCTTATTCTTTTCCTCTACCCATTTCTTTTCCCTATCACTCTACTGGCGACTTCATCCTTTCCGATCAACAGGTAACTTTTTCTTTTAATTCTATATTGTTGTGTTGTATTGTTTGTTGAGTTTGTTATATAAATTGGATATGATTTGATCTCGTATGTAGCAAATTGGATATGATTACCATCTCGTATATAATAAATTAGATATGATTATTAGAATCATTATTTTTGTTCATAAAATCTATATTATTTCATTGATTTATTTTGTTGGTGCTTCTTACAATATGGATTATATGACTACCATTTTGTAAATACATCATTAGGTGTTAAAATCATTATTTTTCTCATAAGATTGTGCATTCATATTAAAAATGGTTGTACTACTGTCGATTCATTAAGATTTTAAGCATTACTTTTATAGTGGTTTGGTTAATGTAAGTATGTGATGATGTTATAGTTGTTGTAAACTAGTAACTCTTGAAAATGTATCTGTAAACTCTAGTACATTACTTAATTTAACAATTATAGTTTGATAATAATCAAGGCACATTATAATGAACTGTGAATATGCTTTCATATGCTTTCATATGCCATGCTCTAATTATACCACTTGACTTTGTTTTAGGTACACTTTGGTTTGCAAAAAACATACTAATGCAAGACACAGGTGCAACAAATCTAGTTAGTCCAATGTATGGTTCTACTACAGATCCAATGCAATCGGGAGGAGAAAACTGTGTTGAAGTTGATGGTTAATCATCATAACAATCTAAACATGAGTACATTAATTTTGATGATGAGACGCTTCTGACTCAAAATACCAATGAAGATCCAGTTGAAAGAGACATTAGAAATAATAATAGCGAAGATGAACTGGAATTAAAGAGTAAGCGTCAAAAGACCTCGAAGGTGTGGGGGGACTTTATCCAAGTAACACTTCCTGATGGTAAACAAAAAGTTGAGTGCATTCACTGTAATAAACGGTTGGCCGTTAATTCAACCGAAACTACATCAACATGGGCTCGACACATGAATAGCTGTTTGAAATGCAAACAATACCTTCGGACTCAACAGGTGCTAAATTTTCCGCCTGCTGATGTAAATTTAGGAATTTATAAGACTTTGCCAGTAATTGCACCTAATGCGAAGTATGATGCTAATAAGATAAGGGAAGCAATAGCTAATTGGATAATGGTTACTGAGCAACCATTTAGTACCGTTAAAGATGAGATGTTTATATATATGATAAAGACGGCTAATCCGTTGTTTGAGAGGATAAGCAGGCCAACAGCAAAGGCAGATTGCTTTAAGGTGTATAAGCATGAAAAGAAAAAATTAAAAACCCTTACAAATTCTCTCTCGAATGTCAGTTTAACAACTAATTATTGGAGGTCATCACATTAGAAGATTGAGTATATGGTTATAACGGGACATTTTATTGATCAGAATTAGAGGTAATTTTCATTTTAAGTTTTGAGGTTATTTCTATACAGTGTGATATTCTAATCTTCAAATTTTACTTTTCATAACAGATTGCAAAAACATGTGTTAAGTTTTGTGCACGTTCCTCCTCCTCGTTCTGCACTTGATATAGCATATGGCATTTACAAATGTTTAAAGGAGTGGGAAATTAAGGGGAAGATTTTCTCCATCTCTGCGGATAATTCCGCGTACAATGACAAGGTGGTAAAAACATTGAAAACCAATTTCTCTAGAGTAAAAAAAACTTCCTTGCGAGCATGTTATTTCATGTTAGGTGTTGTACGCATATCTTTAATCTTCTTGTTAAAGAGGGGCTTTCAAAGATTAATAATGTCATCGAAGAAGTTCGTGAAGCTGTAAAATATGTTAATTATTTAAAGGCAAGGCGTCAATTATTTTTCAATGTTGCACATCAACTGCAAATACATGATAGAAAGTTAATGCTTGATGTTCCAACAAGATGGAACTCAACATACGATATGTTGTCCCTAGCTTTTAATTTTAAATATGTTTTCCCGAGGTACGTGTTTATTAGGATAATAATTGTCTTTCATACTGATTTACAATGTATCTTTAATAATTTTTACTTGTTTACTTAGATATGAAGAGTATGAGCCACATTTTTGTCACTTGCCTAGTGATGAAGATTGGGATAATGTCATAGCTGTATGTGAAGTCTTAAAGGTTTTTAAAGTGTGTACAAATATCATTTCAGGCTCTGATTATACTACTGCAAATCTATACCTTAAGGAGGTGTACAAGGTCAAACAGATAATAGATAAAAGTGCACTTTCGAGACATGAATTTATTTGTGAAATGGCAAAAGCTATGAAGAAGAAGTTAGAAAAGTACTGGGGGAATGCCACCTTCTTATGGCTATAGCAACAGTGCTAGATCCTAGGATGAAAATGTGGTACGTTACATTTTGCTATAAAAAATATATCTAGCTAATGAAGTTTCAAACAACACTCAAGAGGTGTTGGACGCACTTGATCATATGTTTAAAGAGTATGTGGAGATGCATGATGAATTGGTTAGTGAAGCTGCAAGTCATAAAAATAGATCTTGTGGATGCAGCACAAGTTTGAGGTCAAATGAAGACTTGCTTGGATCAGAATGGGAAGAATTCGCGAATTTTTATAAAGATGCAGATGTAGAGAAGTATGATAAATCTGAACTTAAAATGTACTTGGATGAAGGTTTACTTGAAGGACGTTAGGGGATGAAATTCAATGCTTTAGAGTGGTGGAACGTTCACCAGTTGAAGTATCTAGTTTTGTCAAAGATGACCAAGGATGTTCTCGCTATTCTAGTTTCCACAGTTGCATCTGAGGCAACATTTAGTGCTGGTGGAAGAGTTATTGATCCATATCGATCTGCGTTAAAGTCTAGCACAGTAGAAATGTTGCTTTATGGAGGGGATTGGATTAGACATAATTATGGACTAAAAAAGAAAGTAAAGGTACTGATTACTAACCTGTTACACAATAACATTTTATTATGGACATATATAATGTGATTGGTAACTCGATGTTTTTATTACTGTTGTATTTTATTTTTGTAGAAGGAAGATATACCCACTGAAGTTTTACTTCCAGCCACGAAAAGAAGCTAATTGAGGTATGTGTAGTTATGATGTGTTTGGTAGCTCGATATTTTTATTACTCAAATGTAAGGGTATTACTTGGTCTGGTCCAGACAGGCTCAAAAAGTTTAAGACCTTTCATAGTCTGTTTGGACAAATTGCTTCTAAACTAGAACATGGACATACAATGAGCTTGTATTATTTGGTTTGGTCCTTGGTTCAATATTTTAAATTTTGGGTTTTGGTTCTTTAATACTAGACAACTATGTAAAATGAACTTAGGGTGTGTTTGGCATTGCTATATATTAATATTAGGATGACTTTTTTTAATATGAGGATGATTTTTTTAATAATTTACTAAGCTTTATGATCATAGGTAGATGCTTGACTTATGCATGGAGGAGAAATTCCCTTAAATTTTATTTTGTTAGAATTTCTTAGTTTCTGTACATACTGCATAAAAGATAAATGCTTGTTTTGAATTCAGTTTATTGCCTCTCTTTGATATGAATTTTATCAACGGATGTTATGAACTACGACTAAACCATGTGTACCTAGCTAATAGTGTTTTATATCTCATTTTACAGGGTATGACTATGGCTGCATATGTCCCATTAAGAGTTCTATGGCCAGGTTCTTCTATCATATCTTAGCCTTGTAGTCAAGAAGAAATCTGATGGAGATATGAGATGTCTCATGAGATCATGATCATATTTTGTTTCTTTTCTTGAACTTGTGATGGATATTTTGTATCATATGATACACAATATCATTTTGTTAATCACCAATCGAGGCTATATTTTGTATGGTTTGTTACTCGGATTTAAAGTTTGTTGTGTAACTTATGTTTCTTTATTGGGTTATCTACTATTTTCATTACATATTGTTTAAACGAATGAGTGTTTTTTTCCAGTTAACATATCTAAATGACTCCTGAGCTCATTAACGAGCTCAAAATAGATGAACGAACTCGAGCCAAGCTTTATCTTATGTAGCCAAAAAAACGAGACGAGCCCGAGCGAGCTCGAGCTCGAGCTTTATATAATATACCACGAGCAGAGCTCAAGCTCAAATAACAAGGCTTGTACTGAGGCGAGCTCGAGCTTTCTAAAATATAAATAAGCCGAGCTCTATCTCTATGAGGCTCGAGCTCGGCTCGGCTCGTTTCTACCCCTAGTAATAAGTGATGAGTGATCGGGGTGAAACAATATCTGAGTGTTTGCCATTAATGCCAAAGGATCATTTATGTTTGTAATTCGTTGTGCTCTAAAAACATTGATGTCTTGATGAGTCAACATTGCAAAAATTATGTGAAATGATAAACAAGGATCTTTAGTGGGTAAAGTGATTGTTGTTGTAGATTTAGATACATTAACGTTTACGGGATTTTACAAATCTATGATTTAAATCGAGAAAAAATGACTTTTTCTGGATTTTACAAAATCAAGAAGAAACAGTAAAAGAGTAATTGATTGAAATTGAAGTACTTGAGCTTTCGTTAACTAAAGATGAGCCAAAAAGGACTAACAGTGAGATTTGGTTAAAAAAAGGACTAATGGTGAAATTAATTAAAACTTAAAGGTGAACTTAATAAAACTTTAAAAAATAAAAACCTAAAAGTAAAAATGTTTTAAGATCTAATGGTTAATGTTGAAAATGTTTTATAACTTAAGGGCTAATATTAAACTATAGGAAAACTAGGTGTTTAAAGTGAAAAGTTATGAAAACAAAAAGGTTAAAAATGAAAAAATTTAAAAATTTAAACAATATTAAAAAATTAAAAAACATGCACCAATCATATTTCTTCTTCTTCGTGATTAAACAGTTATAAACTGTTAACCAAGGTTTTTTTGCACTCGCGGACTCATGTGGTTATCGACGGTGAATTATGAATATACCACGTTGATCGAAAAAGTATGACGATCACAATGGTATAGGTTAGAAGGCCCGTGGTAAACCGTCACTCAAAACCAAAAAACCAAAAATTACTTAAAACGTGTATGATTTGCCCTTGTTTGAGTTTGTTCGGTTCCTAAAGGGTTTTTTGACTAGTTTGGTTGCTTAAGAATTTTACTAGATCGGGTCCTTAAGGTTTTCTAGATCGGTTGCTTTTGAAAAATGTCTAGATCGGTACTTGAAGAAAGAACTAGACAGGTACAACTTGAAAACTTTGCTAATTCGGTTGTTTATAAATTTTGCTTGTTCGGTTCCTTGTAAACTTTGCTAGTTCGGTTCCTACTAGCAAAGTTTACAAGGAACCGAACTATAAATCTCTCTGTTAGTGCAAATATAATCTCTCTGTTAGTGCAAATTGCCAATGTCTATGACCAACCGTAAATGAGACAAAGACTATAAAAAAAATCTTACTATGAAGCCCAATAGCCTAACAAAAGTAGAAAAGAAATTTTGTTTACTGATTGCTACTAAAAAGAGAAAAACCCTTCACTTTCAGCGAGTTTTGACAAGAACGGGACCATGTTATGAGTATCAGTAAACTTTAGAGTTGACATTGTAATGGGTTTTGATGATGAATGATAAAATTAAGTTAGGGTTTGTGATTCGAGAGTATTTGAAAGATTAAAATCGATGAAATGATTGATTGAAGCCCTTGATCGAAGTATTTATAAAAATATCCTCAACAGCATTAACATTCATCAGTAGGTGTAAGTTTATGCCTAGCAGCATTAACTTTCATTAGCAGTTGTAAGTTTATACCTAGCAGCATTAACTTTCAATAGTAGTTGTAAGTTTATGGTTAGCAGCATTAACTTTTATCAGCAATGTTAGAAACAAAAGAATCATGGATCCGATGGTCTTGGTGAAACAAACCAAGTAAAGATAGCCATGTTTTGTAGAGAGAGAGAGTAGAGGGAGAAACTTGCGAAAGTATGTGTTTTATTAAAATGAAAGTGAAATGTTTACAAGTCTCAACCCCTCCATGGAAGCCTTATAGGGGTATATATAGTCCATACACTACTAAACTATGCAATCTTACCTGATCTAGTCCCTGTGTATGAGACTATAATAAACTATGGTAATTTCGTAATGTCATCACATAAAATGAAATCCTAAAAATCTTCCCCCATGGGACGATATACGGAATTACTTACAATAATTTCCTAACAAGTACATAATGATTAAGAACAAGAGCTTCCACGAAGCTTCCAATACTAATGATGTCTTCAATGGCCTTTGATCTGCTTGAAGGCTCAACTTTCTTCATACACTTTTGTCATCACGAAGTTTCTGAATTAGCTGCATGTCTTGAAAACTTCATTTTCCTACACTTCTGGTCATGTCGAAGTTTTTTAGAATCTGCTTTTCATTTAACTTCAAGTCTGCACTCTACCATGAATCATCTTTATAATACCTTATAGGAGAAATACTGTAATAGGCATGAACTAAGTAACCCATACACTTCTGGTAATAGAGAAGCTTCTGAATTAGCTTCCCCCTAATTCATGCCACATATTCTTCATTATGAGCTATGCCGAACTGGAAAATGCACGGGGTGACCGAGTCCTTTTTATGAACCTAACAATCTCGCCCTAAAGGAGGTCACCCCTGAAAATACTAATTGAAGCTCAACAGTCTTTGAGTTGATCATTCGTTCCTGCTCGTAGTCTTTAATAATATCTTTGTACTTTATGTAGTGATCTTTAGCATTATTCCATCAAGCTTGTCTTTGTATGTGATCTTTGAGCTTTCACTGAGATCATCATCCACAGTAATTCTCTTTATCATCCTTGTTGTGTAATATTGCCTCCATGTGATATTGTGACCATCGGACCAGCATGCTCACACTTTTATGGATCATGATAGCAAGCATCAAAATTGCGGAAGCTATGTTATAGGTCTTTCAGCTATCATGATGTCATTGGATAGGAATATGAAGTGTGAGCATGGGGTTATGAATTGACATGTCTCTGGCCAGCAGCTGCAACCGTCGAGATTCCTGCAAGTATACGTTAGTAATAAACAAACAAAAATATCTTTGTTCACTTTCGTTGAATAAGGTTGCAAGAACCACGGTTCCCCGTTAATTAGTATAAATACTGCTTGTGATCAGGTAGAATTCTGAAGAATCTCTTTGATAGGCTTTCGCAGCTGCACTTACCGTTCTTAAACCAGAGCGTCTCAAAGTAGACAAAGCACGGAATGAGTGAACCGTTAAATTAAAACCCACTGATTAATGAGAAATTGATTTGAAATCATTCGCATGTCACTCAGGTAAGAGTTTTTGTGACACATCGAAAGTTTTATAATATGAAATCAATTTTCATCAGAAACACTTTTGTTTTGAAAGATATTCACAGTCAATGTGCTCAGAAATCAGTTGTTAAGTACATTGAATGGTTTTTCAAAAACTACTCGTCAATTCATATACTAGAACAAGTTTGATTCATAAAGAATCGCGCCATCGTTTCTTTCCAGTTTTCACAAGCTTGATCCTAAAGAGGATCTCACATGTCACCTACCAAGAACTTGTTTGATGTTGGCTCTAGAAGGATTTCCATCTTCATTGTGAGTACTTTCGTATCACTCGGATGTTCTGGCAATACCACGAGGATAATGTGTAGGACTCTTAAGATCTTTACTTGTTATCACATTATGTGATGAACAAGCGTAGTTTGTATTAGTGTCCTAACAAGATTTATTGATGATCTCATGGCTCTAGACTCAATAGTGCATTTTTGGTATTTAGTAGTCAGAGGCTGGAGCAGACTGCCACCTTTTTAATATCGTCTAACTCGAAGTAAGAGAGACGATAGAAATGTATTGATCTCCATGAGAAATGAAACAAGAATCCTTTAAGGGATCTTGAGTGGCTAGGGAGGGTTGTGCAGCGTATCACTGGGTCCATGATACTTGTCTTCAATATCAACAATTAACTATGTGATTTTGACAGCATATGTATTGACCCGGTTTCTGCCTAATATTTAAGGAGGGCTTCTTTCTTTTCACCCTTTATCTTAACATTTCTTTTTCATTCTTCAACCCTTTCAGTGCTTATCGAGACTTCATTACTAGTACCTTGTTGGGTATATTCTAGTACTAGCCCCATCTCAGTCTGCACTATTCCCTTATTCTCACATTACTCCTTTTTTGTATCATACCTAAGGACTTCTAAACTAACTAGTGGATTGTCTCTGGGTAGATCCCTCCAGCTCTGACGGGATCATAGGAACATGTATCTAACCATACCATCTTTATAACTTTGATAAAGTAAATACAGGGTCGGTCTTTTGGTACTGTTCTCTTCACCATAAAACCATTTGAAAATCAATCAAGGTACGAGTGATGTAAACATCAAAACATTAGTACCTCGATTGTGTTGATTCATGAAATTGCTCCCCCTCAACATGTGCGTCGATATTCGAAATTGTTTGGCACATGGAGGGAGGAGTACCTGCTTGAGTCTTAATAGATCACATTTTTATTAGATGTAATATTTAAATCACATTCTCTCCCCTGATTAAAAATTTCAAACCCTTTGAGATTTAGGATCTCAATTGATTTAAATATGTTAGAAAATTCGGGAGAAAATGTGGTCTGACTAAATTACAAGCCGATATTGGAACCTATATATGTTCCCCCTTAATTAATGAGGGATTCTGTTAGTATCAGTTATGATAAGTTTATAAATGATTTAGAGTTTAATGAGAAACTCATGAAAAATTCATTAAACTGACACATAACACTGATTACCACACTACTTATTGATGTACAAGATTATGCATGAGACAGGACCTGAAATGTTAAAACGGAAAGTGGCATAGTTATTTTGTCTATGTTAGCAATCTGTAGTCCGTCTTGATACTCTCTAGATGGAAGTTATCTTAGCTTTCCCGGAACCATCAGTCCTTTCTTGAGTAGAAACAACAAATATTCGAAGTACACAAATAATTTGAAACCATAACATCAAAGTCAATTACGTCCATGATGAGCCTATTTCTCCTTACAAGATAGTGACTATCTAAAGGAATCATCATACTTATCAAACCTACGTGTACCTCTTTTGTCAACAAATTTTACTCCTTTGAAAATAAGCTTAGTGATTAATTGATTGGGAAAATATTAATCGAATCAAAAACATATCTTCAACTTCAAGGCTTCTAAAACTATATAATTGTTTTCAAATAAACCTAAGCCTTTTTAAAACTATGAGGTGTTGGTAATATTGACCGAATGTAGTTTTAAGCCTAAGCCACTAATCTTGAAATAATATTTAAGCCTCTAAAGTTAATAACTTATGATAACTGAAGCCCTTGGAGTTAAAATTAAATTAACTCCCCCCTTAAATTATTATTCGTTAAGTTAAAACTTTTTCTAAATAATTACCGTAAAATGATGAAGATAATTCGAAAAACACTTTCTCCCCCTCGAACAAAGACCCGTATTCTATTTAAAGATCTATTGTATTTATTCAAGTGGTCAAAATTTTTTGAAAATCTGTTTCTAGCGTCGAAAATTGATTCTGATTTTATTAGAACACTTTTCAATTGGTTAACCCGAACATGATTTGTAAAATCAATATTCTTGAGAAAAATCGTTCGAGTTATAAAACGTACCCTTTAAATCATGATCCGTTATTGTCAAACTTTTTCAGTTTACTCCTTGATTATTCAAAAAGATCGTTTTGAAAGAATTATTAGCACATTTCTCCCCCTCAAATAATGTCCCGTTTTTTATTTAAAGATATGTAGACATTGTTTGAGTGATAGAAAATTCTTTTAAAATCTTTTTCTGATAAGAGACTGAGATGACTGATTTAGTTTTGAAAGACAACACTTTCTCCACCATGATTAACACAAATAATTTTTTAAAGAATCATAGAAGAAAAATTAAGAAGAAAATTTATTTGGTTAAAAAAGAAGACTTATCTTCTTTATCAAGAAATAATGCACTAAAACGTACATTAGATCGAGGGTGCACGAATTTAAAGTAATCCATGCTAGGGAGATCTTAATCACCCGTTGATAGGAACAGCTGTTTTTTTGGCGACATGCTTTCCTCATTTTGAAGCGCGGGTTGCAGTCAAAAATAACTGCAAGCCATATTTGACATGTTTTGAAAAACATTTGAAACTTCTGTTCGAACTTTATTTACAGCACCGTTTCATTATTGAATGACATTTCTAACGCCGTAAATATTATCGATGCCAGAAGACATGTCATGAAAAACATATTTTTGGTATTTTCTGATTTTATATTTTTGTATTTGATTTTCATGGTTTTGTATTTTGATTTTTTTTTAAAGTTTTATGAAAATGGAAAATTTGTGGAAGATGTTGACCTGAATACCGAAGAGAAGAAGTTATTCTGTTTGTTGTAGAAGTCTGTAGTCAACATCACTTAAACTTTCACCACCAAAGCTTTTGAGGCTCTTGAATATTTGTCTGATCTTGAGCCTCCTCATTTTGAAGATTTAATGGCTTCCCCCCAAACCGACAGTCTTCTTATTGACCATATTCAAAGCTTTCTTACAAGCTTAGAATAATTAAGTGCACAGCGGAATAAGTAGCAAACCACATCAAATATTGCTGCACTTTTTAAGAATAAGCATAGTGATTATTCGTTTGGGGAATATTCAAACAGATCAGCAATGTATCCTCTCACGCTTAAATAATTCTTCTCATTTTCCTTCCCGCTAGAAGCTGAAGTAATGCATACCAAAAGTGTCAAGAGATCACTTCCCCTATGTAGTTGAAGTGATGCAATCAGTCTCATTATATGAAGCCTAAAAACCCGAAGAACACACTCAATCCCATCAATAAAGTCGAAAACGTAACATCAAAACCAATTAAGATCTGAATATGAACTTTTCTCCCTTCAGGAAATTGCAGATGAGAATTGCTACACCAAAGTTAACTAATCCCCGAGTGTAAGCAATTTATCCAGAATGTAGTCGAAATGATAACACCAAGACAGTACCATAAAAATAACTAAGTACCAGATGTAGTCGAAAGGATAACACCAAAATAGTACCGTAAAAATCGAGTAAGTCCTGGATGAACACATTTAAATTATTTCACCAAAGTCAACTAAGTCCTGAGTGAAAGCAATTTATCCCGTATGTAGTCGAAATGATACCACCAAGACTGTACCATAAAAACAGCTGAGTACCGAATGTAGTCGAAATGACAACACCAAAACAGTACCATAAAAACAAACTTTGTACTGGATGTAGTCAAAATGACAACACCAAAACGGTACCATAAAAATCAAGTACGTCCCGGATGAACACGTTTCTTCGTGTAGAATACTGGTATGCATTTTTTAATTACACATACCTTTTTCCATTAAAAACGACCCCAAACGACCAAAAACGCACATAAAATGCCATAAATATGCTTGTTTTTATGTTGGTACTGTGCAGGTACAGGATATTTACTAAAGGACAAAATGAAGCCAAACCAGACAAAATCGAGCATGGATTTGGAAAGAACGCGAAAAACCGAAGCCAAAGGTGCAAAAGAATTGAAAACGAAGTTTAAACGTATATTTCCGGATCGACTCGACAAAGATTGTGCATTTAATAAAGTCAAGACGAAGTCAAAGTCAACCCTAGGACACGACATTAAAAAAGGCATCGAAAACCAAACCCGTAAACCTAATTGTCAAAAGTAAGCTCACCCGTACCCACCAAGTAGGCCCGGATCAGCCCACTTTATATAAACAACACCCCTTTTTATTATAAACCCACCTGGCCCAAAATCTTATACACCGGCCCAATCCCTAGCCCATTAACCATGTAACAACTGTTAACCCTTTTTAAACCCTTCACCCTTAACA
Organism: Tanacetum coccineum; assembly: GCA_026074375.1. NCBI lineage: Eukaryota > Viridiplantae > Streptophyta > Magnoliopsida > Asterales > Asteraceae > Tanacetum > Tanacetum coccineum. The sequence continues at coordinate 85,252 of BQNB010002713.1, forward strand.
AGGGACTAACCTTGTAAACACCCCTATATCCTTCAAGGATTAATATTGCCAAAACCCAAAAATATTAATACACCACAAGGACGTTTCTTTCAATATCGTAATACAACCTAAAGGACTTAGCTTGCCATTTTTCCAAACCTTTCACCCCAACTTATACCCTGCACTTCAATTAAAACCCTTTCCCGCCAATACTTCACCCCTATCACTCTCTACATCAATTCCCACCACCACAACCTGCCAAACCACTAACCCCACAACCCATATGCTTCATCAACCCTACTCCCTTAACCTTTTCTCCACCTTGGCAATCTTAAGGAATTTGATTGGACAAGCCGAATCAAAGGCCAAGATTAAAGACCTTGGAGGGAAAGAATTTTTTAGCGCCAGGATGGAGTTTGGTTTCCTCTCACCAAAGAAACACAACAAAAACACATGACATGAAAGCAAGCTGCATATAAAAAGAGATGAAGACAGGAGATAGTAGTTAACTAGAGTAGGAGTAGTTTTAATCTAGTATAATTTTTAGTGTAAATTTACTTTAAAATGTCTTATCTTATGTTAACTTATTCTTAAGCTATTGACTTTCATTTCCTGGTTTATACCTTTCAATATTAATGCAAATTCAAAGTTATCAAGCTATTTTCAAATGCTGTCCTTTAAAGCTTAATGCACTCAATTAATTTCTCTATTCAAAAGTCATTTACATAAGCTCTTTTGAGCCATTACAAGCTGTTTTAGTCACTAAAGCTTTTACAAAAGCTTTGTAAGAGGTTACTGTTTCATTAAAGGAAGAATTGAATTTTCAAGCATTTCGAGCAAGGCAATTTAAGGATGGTCTTGGTTTAGTGCTTAATGGTAAGCTAATAGGTGTGTTATAAGCTGAATTGGGTTCTTGACTTTTGACAAAAGCTAAGGGTTCTTGTAACTTTTCATTTCCTCATAATTTTTCCATTTTCATGTTTTTATTGTTTAATTGCTTATTCTATTATTATGTGCTTATTTCTGGATTATTTATGCTTTACATGTCTTGCTTATGCTTATTGTACCTTGTTTAATGCTTGTTATAAGCTGTTTTAGATTAAATTTGTATTTTCCATCTCAAAAGGAGTGTTTGGGTCAAAGGCTCAAAATGGGTCAATTGGGGTTTAGAATGTCTTTAGTTCTCAATCATGTTTTCATAAGCTCTTATTAGGATTAGATGCTAGTTTTCTTAAGCCAGAACCTAGCTTTGATAAGTTTGGTAGTCGTTTTATCATATTTCAAAATCAACTAGTGTAAAAGTTCTTTAATTCTACTTATTGGTTGATTCACTTAAAAACCTTTTTGTTATATGAATTTTGTATCCAAACCAGATTTTTGATGCATCATGATGCATCTGTGTTTAATCATTTAGATTGATAAAGCCCTTTTGATTCCTTTTGTTATAATGCAGTCAAACAACCAAGTATTCAAAAAGGCCCTTAATGTATAGATCATTTAAGCTTATATCATAGTCAAACTCTTGTTATTTTTTTGTCAAATTCAGCTTATTGAAATCTAATCTTAATATGTCTTGAGTTTTTTTTAGTTGTCTAGAGTCTTTTGAGTCTTAACTTTCATTATGCAAATTGTCATTTTAACTTTGAAAATTGCCAAAAACAAAAGTAGTGTGTCTGCCATTTTTTAGCCCTTTTTCTAACTTATTTCTTAACCAATTTCCTGAATTTTTTGTTTCTATACGGTATTTGGATGTTAATGTTTATCTGTTTTCAGTTTTAAACTTATTCTGAGTGCTTATCTAATTTGTAATTAAGCCCAAAGTTGGCTATTCTTCAGTTAAAGCAGGTTGTTTAAGTTAAAATGCATTTCACCTGTAAATAGCTTTTCAGCTCATTTTGGTGGTCAAATCATGGTCACAATTGCTTATTAGATCTAGGGAGTCAGATGCTTTCAACTTATTTACCTTACTTTTGCTTATAGAGTTTTAAAAATCTCAAAATAGTTTAGCTTAATAGATATATAGTTCAAATTAGCCAAACTGTCATCCTTTGTGTGCTTTTTCTTGCCTTATTTATAAGCTTCAATTTTAAGTCCTTTTTAAAAGTTATCTGTCTTTGCTTATTTTAGCTTATTCAAAAAGAAAAATTGAAAAAAATGTTTTACAAAAAGGAGAGGCACAGGGGTCGAACCTGTGACCTCTCCTTTATACACACAAGCACCTCACACACACCCTCTACTGCCAACTCGCTCTTGGGTCTTTTTCATTTGTATCTTGCATAATTTAGTATATAACATTTATTTTCCATTTAACTTATCCGACTTAACAGCTTATTTTGACAGCTTATCTGTCTAGTTTTTTTTATTTCTTATTTTTATTAGATTAGTAATAGTTTAAAGTATTTATTGTGATTTTTTTAGAATTTTTATAATTTGTTTAATATTTTTTATAATTTATTTAGATTAAATCCGTAATAAAATCATAATAAATAAAAAATAATCAAAAAAATAAAATTCTTTTTTTAAAAATTTTCTTTTATTGTTTAGGACCTAGGAAAAATATTTTGGCATTAGTAGGGTCATTTTTGCAAAAATTTAATTTTTAAAGAACGGGATTCGATCATGTTCTTATTTTCTTCGTGTTTTTAGCCTTAAATACCTCCATTTTTATCTAGTTTTTTTTATTCTTCCTTTTTAGTCATCTAGAGCCTATTAAAAGTAAAAAATTCACTTTAGGGTTAAAATTTAATAATTTAGGTTTTTAAGTCGCGTTTGTTTTTAATGCCCATTTTCGTTTTCGCGTTTTATCTTTAATTGCTTTTAATTGCATGTTCCCGTAGACTTAGGTTTTCCTTTTAAGCCTTTATTTATGTTTCCCATAGAATTTTAAGTTATTTAAATTCCTTTTTATGCTTTCCCGTAGTTTTAAGTTTAAATTCCCGAGCCTATTTATGTTTTTCCCGTAGATTTAAGTTTTTCTTATTTTAAATTTCCTTTAATTTCCCGTAGATTTAGAAAACCCATTATATCTTTGATTATTCAAGCATCCAAAAGTCAAACCAACAACGTAACCATCAATTTTACGCCTCGCTGGGACACGACCCGGGAGATTCTAAATATTGCTTTGGATAAAAGTGATTTCGTCAAATCACTTGGAATACGTATACTATAATTGATATATAGATAACCCTAAAAGGTGATTGTCATTTTTGGCGCCGCTTCCGGGGAGGTGTGTTGCGATAATATCGTTACGGTTTTGACGATTAGTGACTTGAAGACCCTTCCTCGTGAAGTTATTTTTCCCGTTTGTGAATATTTTCTTTTATTTATAAAAATATAAAAACACAAAAAATATTTTTCATTTTCTTTTAGTAGTATAATTATAATACAAAAACAAGAAAAACCAAAAAGATAAAAACATTTTCTTTAAATAAGATTAAAAATTCATCATCAATATAATGCTTGCATCTCGAGCATTATCATAATAAGTTCCCAACTCGAATCAAAGATTTAAAAACTTGTCATATTGTGTCGCTTACGAGGTACGGCTCACCTCGATTTGATTAACAAACTATAAGGTGGGTATAAGGAGGGTTGTTCCGAGAAACTATGACCCGAAAGGAGAAAGGATTTTAATAGCTTCGCGCTTTCCTACTCCTCCGCTCGCTTGTGCGTTTTTCATTTTGAGAGCTACCGTGAAGTAAATTTAATTAGTGGTTTAAGTTATTCTATCTCGTTTTGTCCGTTAATAAAATATGTTGCTTAAAAAACTTAAAAAACCAAAAATAATCTCCTTTAACCGCTTTTTCATTTAATTCTTATTTTCTCGACCCTCTAATTTAATTCTTCTTCATATCCCTCTAAATTGTTTAATTCTTATGGCGTCACCTGATCGTCATTTAAATCCCCTTCATGCGATTAAAAAGTGTTCGTCTTGTGGAAATTTGTACACTAAAAACTGTGGTTGTTCGAAAGGGAGTCTTGAGGACAACATTCTTGTTCCCGTACCCGACTAGCCTCAACGGCCCCTTAAAATTGAAAAAATTTATCTCGATTGTGGAGACCCGGTTCATGGTCTATATCGTCGATGATGTGCTCTAATACGAAAGACATTGGAGGAAATTTTCCTTCAAGATGCTTCTGAGTCATCCGATGACAATACCAACATTGTTAATGCTCATCGAGAGCCATTCGTTGTCAAACAAGACCTCGGTGTCAATTCTTCACAAAGTCCTCCACTAATCAACCATAATTGTTGTTACGAGTGTGGTGATTCGTTAGATGGAATCTTTTGTCAACGATAGACTTGTAAGTCTTGTGGGAAAGGTGCTTATATTAGTTATAATTGTCCACCGAAAACTCTGATTATCTCTAATCCGAAGCCATGCAAAAATCAAACCATTGATGAGCTCCCACAAACTTTACCAAGTTTTGATCCGATATGCTATTCGGGAAGTGGAAATTCATTCACATATGATTCCACCCCTAATTTTTTTGATGATTCTCCTAACGTTTTCAACCCACCTCCATAACCCCCGACTTATTCTTATGGGAATTGTGGGAACAATGCTTATTATGGTTACGATTGTTTACCTTAAGTTCTGTTTATCTATTCGGAACCGTGTTACAATCAAGACTTTAATTTCCTACAAAATTCTCTAAGTTTTCAACAATAATATCTTTGTTGTAACAGTTGTGGGGGCCCGCATGAGACATTTCAGTGTCAACCATTAAATTATTATGAACATAATCCCTGTTACGATTCTAATTATTTCAGTTTTGACCAATTTGATCATTTTTACCCATAACAATTTCCTTGTTGTGAAAATTGAGGGGGACCTCATATGACTTACCAATATTAACCAATGAATGAAGACTATTATCATGAGCAAAATCCTTGCTATGATTCAAATTCTTTTGGTTTTGACCAAATTCAACCCCGGCAGTATACCGTCAATCATCTAATCTTCAATGCTCAAAATGAGCTTCTCAATTCTCAAAATGAGCTTTTCAACTCTCAAAATAAGTTTCTAAATTCTCAAAATAAGCTGATGGAACAAATGACAAACTTACGTGATATGTTTGATCAATATGTGCAAAAGAAGGAAGAAGAAAAGCGAATTGAAGAAGAGCAAGCGGTGAAAGATCGATATTGGAAAATTCCCATTTGCTACGATGATGACGATGACGAGGAAAGTTCTATTCCTTTGAAAGATAGTATTATTTCTGGACTTCCCTCGTGTGTTGCAATCACACCTATTTTATTAACCAAGGAGCCCGTTAACTCTCTAAGTATAGGAGACGAGCATCTTGACACTATTTCGGCAACGAAATCAGACGAAGTAGTAAAGTCTAGTGTCAAGATCCTTATCCCAATCCCAAGTGAGTCCGAGGGTGTTCCTGAAATGTCTGATGTACCTTTTCATGATAACTCTTCGCCTCTTGACATTTCAAAAGATCAATTTGAGGATCTCCGATTCCAATGATAATTCTACTTCGAGTGATGACGATTCTTTCTCTATTGATGACATCGAGTATGTTGAGGCATCACCTCCCGATTCTGAGCCCGTCAGCTTAGAGGTAGTGGAGATTGTTATCCCAGAAGTTGGAGGGATTGATGATGATATTCTTCTACAATTAAGGACGATATCCTTCGTGCAAAATTATTGAATGTCAATCTTCTTATTGCTAACATTGAAGCATTAAAAGATAACCCCACTCCATCTTCCGATTTTATGACCAAGTCTTCCTTCACCTTTCCTAATCTTTTCTTGGAGGAGACTAATACTTTTGATAATTCTTTACCTGAATCCAACATTTTCTGCTTTAATCTCGAAGAGATTAGTAGTGGCAGTCCTACTACTCGTTCTGATTATTCCCTTTCGGATTATGAAACTTTCTATGACGGTCATATTGAAGAAAAGAGTAGTGGCAATACCACTACTCATTCTAATTTCTCTCTTTCTAAATATGATTCGTTCATCTTTGATCTTATGATCAATCCATTTCCTCCTGCCGATAGGAATGATTTTCATGAGGAGTTCGCCGGTGAGCTCGCTCACATCATATCTCCACCGAAGTATGATAGTTTCTTTATGACTGAGCCTGAGCTGGGCGAATTTGCTATGGATGTGGTGGGAGATATTTATCCGACAAGAGAACCAAGAGTTCATGTGCCTAATGTTTTACCCACCCATCCCACCCTTGATCTAAATTTCATACTTTCTAGTGAATCTCTTTTCGCTTATGTTGTATGGATCTTTCTTCCATTTCTAACGTATCCCGTTACTCCACCATATCTTCTCTCATGTGGGAATGAAGATACCATTTTTGACCTGGCATCTCCATTTTTCATTCTTTCATGCCCTCATCAAAGTGGAACTTTCATGAAATTCAATGTTTATCCAAACCACTTGAATGAAAGTCCGATGGAGATTTTATCTTTCACTTGCTCCCCCCATGGACCAATGAATTTGGGGTCGGGTCAGGCTTAAGACTCGGTTAACAAAAACAAGCGCTTCGTGGGTGGCAACCCATGCTTATCCGTAGTACTAGTTTAGTAGTAATGAATAAGTGTTTTTTATGTTATGCGATGAGGCTCGCCTCTACCATTATCCGTGTTTCGTGTTTTATGGTTTAATGTCCAGGGTTGCCCAGATTGTGAAGCCTCTCGTGCTCGCGGTTTTTGTCCTCCTATCACTCGAGCTTCACATCCTCAGCTTCATTTGGGAATCCGATATCCTAATCTTATCGACTAACGTTTTCTTTTTGGCATACCTCATAAACGGCCTTAGATTTACGTAGAAACCCGCCTTAAAACATCGAGGGCGATGTTTAGCTCTAGTATGGGGGGTATCTTCGATTTGATTTTGCCTGCAGCCGTTGTTTTTACGTAATCCTGTTTTTACCACCAAAAATACCAAAAAATAAAAAAAAATTAAAAAATTTCAAAAATAAAATAAGTGTTTTGTCATAATTTTGACTTTTCTAATGGGTAGAATGAGAATAAATTTTGACTCGATCGAGCGTGTTGAGCTCTAGCTTGTTCCTTAACGTTTAGACTAAGCCTTCGCGGATATTCGCGAAGAACGAAAAATAATAGTGTTATTTACGAGTTAGATGCTAAGCAAGGATTATTTGGAAATCTTAAGAGCTTATAAGTGTAATTTGTCGCTTTTTCTCCCATAAGATCCTAACCAGACTAATAATACGTGGTATTTTTAGAAATTAGACTTAAATCAATAATTTTTGAACTTGAAATGTAGTCATTATCAATAATTTTAGTCTTGGTCCAAACTTATGCTTTAATTTTTCAAAAAGAAGTATTTTCTATATGTCGCAAAATAAGTGATAAATGAAAAAAAATGTTGAATGAATAAATGATGTGTAATAATATAAACTGTGGGCTAATAAAGGTTTACTGTATCTTGCCGGCTCACAACCGATGTTGCAGTCTTCAAAAGAAAGCCTATAATATGAATAATAATCCGAAACCGATAAAAGTTTGCTGCATCTTGCCGGCTCACAACCGATGTTACAGCCTTCTAAAAAGTCGAGATTTGCAATTCCATCATAATTATGTTAAGTATGGTTTAATAAATATATGGAAAAATCATTTTTCTTAAATTTAAATATGCTTTTGAACTAAGACTATTCCATGATTACATTGAATAAGATATGTCTAAACAAGAAACCTAAGAATTTTTGAAACCGAAGGTCCGTGAGTCCCGATACTAGTCACTGTGAGGTGTCAAAAGCCTGGTCACTTAGCCGATGAGGTTGGGATGTGCCGAGACGAAAGTCGCTACATGGGATGATCTCGCTTTCAAACTTAATATTCTCGGGTAGAACGTGAAGCATAGAATTTTGCATAAAAAACGTTGATTCATGGTTGAAATTCGAAATGGCACAGTCACCTAATATATAATAATTGCCGGGAGTGAAAAGTTCACAAGTTTCAAATATGAGTAGTGTTAGCATCTACTCTTGTACTTAACGGTGATTTTGTTTTAAGCTTGGTTTGGACAAGTGAAAAATCAGGGACAATGAATTTATCCTTTTTGGACATCTATAGATTATTCTATAGGTGCTTCTTGTTCTATGATCCCAAAAGTTAATAACGAAAGTCAATCGTGTTAGTTAGTTGAATAATAATGAGAAAAATAAAAAAAATACAAAAATATTAGTGTTAGTGAGTGTAAATATAAAAAAATTGGTAAAAACGAGGCTTTTCGAAGCTATTGATACTTTATTTCCCCTTGACGAACACTTAGCTACTTTTCGAGGTTATTAGTCGAGGGGGATCGAGAGTCTTAGTTTTCTAAGTGCTTACTTGTAGCATTGCGTGAGGACACGCAATATCCTAGTATGGGGGATTTTCTTGAGTCATCATATTGAGGTTGATCACGAATGTTCTTAAGTAGCATGGTACACAAATCGAAGTAGGAATACTTTTGATGTTCATCATGTGGAAGTGTTGATGATGATGATGATGCTGAAGTATTTAACGGGATAGGAGCGTTCCCAGAGTGTAAAGGACTCAAATGACGAAATTTATCTGCCACAAAATCTTTCAACTCTTGCATAGAACTCTTGACGAAACCCCTAGTTGCGGGTGTGTTGTCACTATCAGATGATGATGGAAGTGAAAGCATTGGAGCCATTGTTGTTGTTGTATCTGGAATCGAAGTACCTAATAAAACCCCAGAAAATGGAATTTCGGTGTAATCCGTATGATCCATATGGTTGTCATGAGAGTCTGGAGGGGGTAGTGAGGAGTGGAGACATACATCCTCTAATTCGTGATCAATCATACTCGGAGGAGTAGATGATAACTGATGCAGTTTTTCCCGAGGCTTATGTGAGATAAGATCCTTTTGAGAGGAACTTAAATGGCTAGGAGATGTATGCGCATGCTCTAGTGGTCTGATGGAGTCTCTTTCAATGCTGTCCACCAACACCGACGTGTTTTCACTTGATGGATCAACAGATGATGTAGTTACCCGGCTACTACCTATGGTTGTGGAACCATGTTTTCTTTTCTTACTTGCACGTGTTTTTACCACCCTTTCTTCAACTACACGAGTAATATTAACGCCACCTACTTCGGGAATAATGTTGTCATCGCCAGACTCTTCGTGTTCTAACTGACCCGCTCCTTCACTTCCTACACCTACCTTACTTGCTATCCTACCTTGTGGGGTAGGTCCCAACGGGGCTGCCGGAACCGTAGGATTTGCTAACTTGTAATCTACCACTGCTGAAGACTCGGCGTCTGCATACGATAAAAGTGCCTCAGGAATCCTCATTGCTTCTACATCTGTATTACCACATGTCCCAACCAGCCTCTTCATTTTCTCATCTTTCGGACAACCATCATGTGATCTAGTCGTTATCGAAGGAATCTTTCTCATAAACTCTACAATAATTAGCTTCAAGAAGCGCAAAAATGGTACATAGGGATACCCAGACTTTCTTTGGACTACACTAACGAATTGTGTCCAAATCATTACTGAAAAGTCATAATGTTTGTCATAAACAACTCCATGAAAAATCTTCAACACATCCATAGTGCACTTGTCTTAGCTTTTCTTCTTTGGTGTAAGACATCTATTAATAGGCATGAACAAAGTGCTCCTCAAAGCAGCCAAATTCTTTTTGAGGAATCTTGATGATGAAGTAAACTTCTTTACGGATTCATCAAAACCTAGCTCCCTGAGATCTCGAATTATTACACCTTTTTTAGGTACTATCTCAAAATCAGCCATCTCTTTTCTGTCCTCCTTTTGAGGCAACCTTAGAACATTTCTAAGAAACTCCTGAGTTATCTGCACTTTGATATTATCAATGTAACCTTCACACATCTCTGGATTCGCTGTAGGTATATGCTCAAGAGAATTCCAAAGTTCCTGAATGTAAACTTCAGGAACAATTGTTGTAGCAGATAGAGCATATGATAGTGGATGACCCTAGAGAATCTCAATCATTACTTGATGGTGTGCTTTGAAATTGCTATAGTTGATGCAATAATTGCTTTGTTCGTAAGGAAGATACGAAGCCCGGGAGAATAAAGCCTCGTCAGAAATTTGAGGTTGTGGTTGTTGTTGTTGTTCTTCTTGTTGATGTTCAGGTTGTTGTCGTGATGATGCCATTGAATATTCTGTAAAAAAACGAAGAGATTAGATAAAACAAGAAATTTATAACAAGAACTCTATCTGTTTTTCATCATCTCACCAAAAGTTTTTTACTAAAAAGTTAACTTTTGGGTTTCATACAAGAATGATTGCTTGGATTATGGAATGTGTGTCTTCGGCTTCGTTTTCTATTAGTATCAATGGTAACCTTCATGGTCATTTCAAAGGAAAACAGGGCTTACGTCAAGGGGACCCTATGTCTCCATACCTCTTTACACTCGTTATGGAGGTGCTCACTCTCATGTTACATCGAAGGGCTCGTGTGTCGGGTAACTTTACATTCCACAGATTTTGTTCTAAACTTGACTTGATCAACTTATGCTTTGCGGATGATTTGTTCCTTTTTGCTCATGGAGATGTTCTCTAGGCCGGTGTTATTATGGAAGCCTTGAAGGAATTTAAGAATGCCTCGGGATTGACTCCTAGCCTCCCGAAAAGTGTGGTGTATTTTTGTAATGTGACTCCTTCAGTTAAAATGAATATTTTGAATATCCTCCCTTTTGAAGAGGGTAAGCTCCCGATTAAGTACTTAGGTGTTCCCTTGGTTCCTACTCGGCTTGTTTTGCGGGATTGTAAGGAGCTTCTTGTTAAGGTGTAAAATCGTATTGGAGACTGGAAAAATAAGTCTCTTTCGTTTGCCGGAAAGGTTCAATTGATCCAGTCGGTTCTCTCATCGATGCACGTGTTTTGGGCGTCTGTTTTCATCCTTTCAACAGGAGTTATGCTTGATTTGGAACAAATGATGCGAGGGTTTTTGTGGAGTAAGCATGAATTAAAGAAGGGGCGTTCCAAGGTGGCTTGGGAGGTTGTTTGCTTGCCAAAAAATGAGGGTGGTCTTGGTATTAGGAGATTGGAACGGTTTAATGTTGCTCTTATATCTTCGCACCTTTGGAGGTCAAATGGATCCACACTTATAAGTTAAATGGACGTTCATTATGGGACATTCCTTTGCGTGGTAACGTTTCTTGGGGTTGGCGTAAGGTCCTCCAAGTTCGCTCTATTATACGTCCTTTTGTTCGATCCCGTATGGGTAAAGGGCTGATGACGTCGGCCTGGTATGACAAATGGAGTTCGGTGGGCCCTCTGGCGGATATTGTCTCTTCGCGTGATTTTCATAGGGGAGGTTTCTCCTCGTCTTCTACGGTGCGGGACCTAATTGATGGGAACGCATGGAAATGGCCAGCTCACTGGACAGTTAAGTATCCTTTGCTGGAAACTCTTGTCTGCCCTGGTCTTAGTAATGAGGATGACAAGGTCGTGTGGACGGATACGAATGATTCTGATGTGGACTTCTCGGTTTCTACTGCTTGGGAGTGTATTCGACCTCGGTCGAATATTGTTGTATGGTATAACGTGTTACAGATTCCCCGTCATGCTATCCATTTATGGCTCGTTATCAAACGTAAACTCAAGACCCAAGATTTGTTGAGGCCATGGGATGTAGGAGGAGGGGTGAATGCTAGCCAGATGGTTTGTTCTCTATGTGGTACTCAACCGGATAGTCACGATCATTTGTTCTTTGATTGCATCTTTTCGACTCAAGTATGGGACAGTGTGAAGCCGTATATGGGAGTCCAAAATATGCCGAATAATATTCCTAGCATTGTTGCATATATCTCCCCTATGGCAAAGGTGAACTCCATGCGAAGTGTAGTGACACGGTTAGTTTTGGCAGCAGCATGTTATTTTTTATGGCAAGAGCGAAATAATCGCCTTTTCTCTGGCAAGAAACGTACTACTAATCAAGTTAGTGATGTTATTATCGCTACGGTGCGGCCCAAGCTTTTGACATGTCATTTTAAGAAGACGTCTAATGTGGTAACATTGGTTGACTTGTGGCAGCTTCCTCCGTCAAGGGTTAATGGGTGATTCTCCTTCTCATTTGTTTTGTAGGGCACTTTGTACCCTCAAGTGGTTTTACCCAATTGGTGTGATTGTTAACGTATTGAACTGATTAGAAGGATTTGGGGCATGTCCCAAATTCGTTAGGAGGTTTATTTCGGTGAGGTTCAAGCATTGGTGCTTGAGGTTAATGTCGTATCTCAGCCACATTCCATTGTACTTAAACGATTTTTTGGTGTAATATAATTTACCGGGGAAATTGTCCCCTTTACCCAAAAAAAAAAACTTTTGTAAAAAAAAAAAAAAACTTTTTATATTAACCATCATGTGAAAATTTTGCTTAAAATCATTTTGATATACACAAATGTTTAACCAAAATCACATGTTGATGATGGTAAAATGTTGAGCTAGTAACCACATTTGGTTTGGGGAACTAACATTGGGGAACAAAAGTTGGAGAACAAACAGTTTGCGAAAATATTCTATTGATACTCAAAAGATGAACCAAATTAGTTCTCCATGTTCTATCAAGCAAAAATGCTAAGTTCTCCACACACTATATATAGCTAACAAACAACCACAACTTCTAGTTTTAGATGAACAAAAACAATTGGGTCGCCAAAGACCACCCGAGCGAACAAAACTTTTATTTTCAAAATCGAAAGGCGAACATAATAATTTGTTCACCACAATCGCAAACCATTTCTAAGTTACCCTTTCACATTTTCAATATAATAAAAATGATAGATGCAAAAACTATAGTACAAACAAGTGAAAACACATAAAAGGACTCGTAAGCTGCATATCTAAGTTTCCGAATCACTCTTCACTCAAACCTAAAAAGTGAGTGACATTTGGTAAAGCTATTATAAATACAACGGGTAATGATAAACTTACAACAATTATCTAATTTATTGGCATTTCATCAAACAGATGGAGTGCATAAGAAGAAATAAAAAGCTTAGTATTAAGATGTCACAACAGCACATATAATTATAACTGAAGTAGATATGATGAGATGAAACTATGGTTTTAGATTCAAATTTAAAATAACTTAACAACAACAAACCTTCAAAATTGCAGGTTGAAGAAAGGGCTTTTAGGTTGAAGAAAGGGTATTTGGTTGAAGAAAGGACTTTTAGGGTATGTTTAGCGGATAGTTGGAGCTGGTTGCCGGAGCATGTTGCTGGAGCTTATTTTTACATGCTAGTTTAACTAGCATGCCATTTAGTAGCTTATTTTTTTTTGCATGCTCTTTCAAGCTGTGTCAGCCAAACAAGACTTATTTTTAATGGTAGCTTGTTTTTTTTTAAAAAATAAGCGCATGCTATGATAAGCTCTGATAAGCTCGCACGCCAAACATTCCCTTAGGCTTTTAGGTTGGCCTACTAAATATAACACTCTTTATTAGTAGTTTTTGTTAATTTAATATTTTTAACTCGTTAAATTTTATATATTCTTTTTCGTAATTTTTGTTTCACAGTTTTATAACATAAATAAATTTATAAAAATAAAATTAAAATTAAAAAAGAAAAAAACACAAAAGATACAAATGATATTTTTGAAAGGTCTTTATATCCTATAGCATAAGCTCATTGGTGGACAATCTCCTTCTGTTTCAACTAATTTTTTATTTTTGAGCTTATTTGATTGCTTATTTTTAAGACTGCATTTGCCTAGTTGCTTGTTAGGAAAATTCCAAGTCAGTGAGACAGTCCCTTTGTTAAGCATTTTCTTGGCTTCTCTAAGTTCTAATTGATTTTCTTTTTGCATTTTTAGATAGCCAGTTTGATGGGTTTTAAGCTCATATGAGTCTTAAGCCATAAGAATCCCTTCTAGGTACTTAAAAATAACCCAAAAGTGACCCTAAGGCCTGTTTTGTATGCAGTTATTGACTTATACAACCTTATTTGCTTGCTTCTTGCTATTGACTGGTTTTTCCTTGCTTTATTTTTATTTTCATTTGATTGTTAGTAGTAATGTTTACCTGGTGTTGCTTATTTCTGAATTGCACATGCTTATTTGACCTAAATAGCCCAACAATTTAGCTTAGTTAGGGACTTTGCTTAAATAGCATATCTGCCATCTTTTTGTGCTTATTTTCCAGCTTAATTTAGTTTTCTAAAAAAGTTGTCTTTGTTAAACTTTCTTATTTTTTAGAGTTTTATAAGTTTTAAAAAGAAAAAGTAAAAAAAGGGAGGGTGAGGACTCGAACCCCAGACCTCCCCCTTTACAAAGCAACGTCCCACACACACTCACACATAACCATTGTGCTTCAATAGCCCATCTGCTATTGCTTGCACAATCTATTTCTTTATACACTTTTCTAGCATATAAGCCCATAAGTTGTTTTAGCTTTTTCCCAGCTTATTCAATTAAGCTGGCAACCCCATTTTAATTTTCCTAGAATCAGTACTACTTTAGCTACTTTTTGTAATTTTTTCATAATTTTCTCTTTTCGTTTACTATTTTTAATTAATTTTTCTTTTTAAAATCGTTTTTAATTCATAAAAAATTACACAAAAATCAAAAAAATATAATTCTTTTTTGGAAAATTTTCTTTTATCATATTGCACCTAGGAAAAATAGATTTTCTCTCGTAGAGTTGTTTTTGCAAAATTTCATTTTTTAAAGAACGGGATTCGTTCCCAATTTCGTTTTTTGTGTTTTAAAGCTCAAATCAATTCCGTTTTCGTTCTAGTTTTTTTTTAATCTTACTTTTTAGTTAATTAGAGTCTATTAAAAGTGGAAAAATCATATTAGGTTAATTTTGGAAAATTTAGGGTTTTTAGTCAACATTTTTAGATTCCCGTTATCGTTTTAGCTTAATTTTGTGTGCCTTTTTTCATTTTTAGAGTAGATTGCATTAAATTCTCCGTAGATTTAGAAATCCAATCAAAATCTCTTCCATTTAATCATTAAATGTCAATCAAACTCTCGACTTTCGAATTCACTCTTCGTTGGGGAAAACGACCCGGGAATATCGTATACTACTTTCGGTTTCATGTTTTTAGGTTTTTGATCCTTTATTATATATTTTAAGTTATTTATATATTTATTAAAGGTGTAATCAGTCTAAATTAATCAATTTTGGCTGCCGTTGTCCGGGGAAGAGTGGAGCTTTTGTTCGTTTCGAATATTTATGTTTGACATTTTGTGCTTTGGAAGATCCTTCCCCGTGAAAGTTATTTTTGTTATTTAAAATATAAAAATACAAAAATATTTTTTATTTTTTAGACATATTTATAAAAACAATAAAAAAATCAAAAAAGATTATTTTTTTTTTTTCTTCACACCACCATCATATATTACAACCCACAATTTTAATTTATTATATCTATTAATTCTAAATTAATTAATAAAAAAAAAACCAAAAAGATAAAAACATTGTCTTTAATTATCAATAAAAATCAATCAAGTTGGTAAAAGAACACCAACATATAATACTTTCAACTGAAGTATTATCCATTAATAAGTTCCCGAACCAAAGAATCAAAAACTTACCTTTTGTGTCACTTGCGAGGTACGGTTCACCTTTTAAAAGATAAACAAACTCAAAGAGGGGTATAAGGCGGGTTGTTCCTTGGAACTACGACCCTAAAGGAAAAAGGTTTTTAATAGCTTCGCGCTTTCCTATTCCTCCGCTCCTTTGTGCGTTTTTCTTTTCGAAGAGTTACCGAGAAGCTTGTCGATTATTAGGTTTAAGTTGTCTTATTTCGTTGTCCGTTATTAAAATAAATTGTGAATTTACTTTTGATAAACCCAAAAGAACAAAAATAAAAAAATTAGTGTAAATTTTCTTTTTTAGTGCATGCGCACTCGTTCCCAGTCTCGTAATCTTCACCATCAACAACAACAAGCCCCACCGGCTTTTGTTGAACCATTTAATCTTGAAGAACCAATTGAAAATCCAGCTCCTCCCGTAGTTCCGATGGCTGATAACCGGACTATGGCACAATTGCTCCAAGCACCCACCGAGGGGTACGAGGATGCAATTGTAATTCCTGAAATCAATGCTAATTTTGAGTTGAAGCATGGTTTGATCAATCTTGTTCAAAACAAGCAGTTTTTCGGACATGATAAAGAGGATCCACATGCTCACATCCGTTACTTCAATAAGATTACCTCAACGATGAAATTCCCAGATATCCCAAGCACGTCAATTAAGCTTATGCTTTTTCCATTTTCTCTTGAAGGTTCAGCCCGGATTTGGCTAGAAAAAGAACCTCCTCGATCAATTTTGACGTGGGATGATCTTGTTTCAAAATTCATTAATCAATTCTTTCCTCCTTCAAAAACGACAAATCTTCAAAATGAAATCATGAGATTTCAACAAAGATTTGACGAATCATTTTACGAGGCTTGGGATCGATTTAATGACCTTCTTCGAGCATGCCCACATCACGGATTTTCTGAATTACATCAGCTAGATACGTTTTACAATGCGTTGAATGCTAATGATCAAGATTCATTGAATTCTGCTGCGGGTGGAAACTTTTTGGATAAGATGCCTCGTGAATGCTTGAGAATTATCGAGAGTAAATCTAAGGTTCGTAATTCATGAAACAAGGCAGTCGTTGCCAAAGTGAGTTCGAATTCATCTACTCCCGGAATTTCACCAGATGTTGCTGCTCTTACAACCGAAGTTTTATGAAATATGAAACATGATGATGACTATGCTTTATCGAAAAAGGCAATAAAAAGCCCAAGCTCCAAGCACCAGTAAAAGCGGTTGAGCATAGTTGCGTAACTTGTGGAGGTCTCATTCGTATAATAAATTATCCGCCACTCCGATAGAGCAAAATTTATCAAGGTCAACATTCAAGTGTACGTTTCACTAGCTGCCTGACAAGCCAATTAAAAAGGAAATAATAAATTCTAGACCTCCGTTGGTTGCTTACCAAAACAAGACCTTCATGGTTATCTCCGACTTCAAAATAATCAAAACCGTTTTCATCAGAATCAAGGAAATAATTTCAAACAAATCATGGTAACCATTTCCAATCAAACCGTGAATAAAACTTCTACCAAGGACAAGTGTATCAATCTCAGACTAGTCATCACATGTTTACAAGCTCAAACCTTATCAAGCTCCTGCTCAGCAAGTGAACGGTGTTTCAAAGACGATTTTGAGAAATTATGTCATGGCTAATGTTGCTGATGAGAAATATGCAAAATCAGTGCCAAGTGTTTTCAAAATCAATAGCCAATTAACAGACTTTGCTCTTCACCAAAATCATAATGCATACCGCTTAATCTTGGGTACGCGGGAATCTCTCCAAGTTCTCCGTACTAACCCAAAGAATGGACTTGAAAAGGTATTACCACTCGAAGATGGTATTGATTACAAAGGAACCAACGATTTCCTACTAGTCTTCTCCCTTAAGTAGCTGGAACGTGAGACCGATTGTCACAAAGGACACGATGCCTCCTGCTAATAATGGAAGCACCGAAGACGTCCAACCTCCGGTTGTCCCTGTTGTCCATCATGATTTCAATCTTGAGCCCTAAAGGTCCAGTTGTGCTCCAATGCCTACCTAAAAAAAACATCAATTCCATTTCCTTCAAGATGAAAATGATGAAAGGCTCGTAGAAAAAAGATATACGTACCAAATTGTGAAATTTCTACGAAATCTTTAGAGATTTGTGTTTCAAAAGTAGCTTTACGGATGACCTTGTGTTTATGCCAAAATTCGCCTCGACTCTAAAACCTTAATCGGAAACAAAGAAAAGTTGAGTGAAATGGCTAGAACTCCATTGAACGAGAATTGCTCAGCGGTCATCCTCAACAAGTTACCAAAAAAACTTGGAGACCCTGGCCGATTTCTTATTCCATGTGAATTTTCCGGGATTAATACATGCAACGCCTTGGCCGATCTTGGCGCAAGCATTAATTCTTATTGCCATATTCCGTAATGAAAATATCTTCTCTTTCCCGTAACTAACCCAGGACTTGCATGACTATAGAATCAGCGGGACCGTTTGATCTCTGAACGATCGTATCCGCCGAAGACGTTATGTAAATCGGTTGGGATGGAAAGTTTCAATTTCCAGCAGATTTTGTGGTCATAGATTTTAAGCCAGACCCCCGAATACCTTTAATTCTCGGGAGGAGTTTCTTAAAGACCAGTCGTGCATTGATAGATGTATACGAAGGTGAAATAACCCTTCGTGTTGGCAAAGAGGCCATCACATTTAATCTGGACCAAACTTCGAGATACACGGCTAATTACAATCATATGACGGCAAACCGAATTGACGTCATTGATATGGCTTTTAAAGAATACTCTCAAGAAGTTCTTGGATTCTCAAATGTGATCTCGAGTGGCAATCCCACTCCTTACTACGATCCAATCGTTTCTACTTCATCTCCGACTTTAACTCCATTCGGGGACAATGATTTTCTCCTTTTCGAAGAAGCCGACTCTTTTCTTGCTATAGAGGATGATCCAACTTCACCGGAAGTTGATCCAACGTATTATGACCCGGAAGGGGACATTCTTCCCCTCGAAGCAATTCTTAATAGTGATCCTTCACCACCTCCGAATCAAGGAAATTATTTTCCAGAAATTCCAAAAGATCTTAAAATTTGTGAAACAAACAATGAAAAATCTTCAGTTAATGAGCCCCCTGAGGTTGAACTCAAGGACTTGCCACCTCATTTAGAATATGCATTTTTGGAAGGTAACGAAAAGTTGCCCGTCATAATTTCAAAAGATTTAAAGAATGAGGAAAAGGCCGCTCTGATCGAGGTTCTAAAGTCCCACAAGCGAGCCATCGCTTGGAAACTTTCCGATATTAAGGGTATTGACCTAGAGTTTTATACTCACAAAATTCTCATGGAAGAGGACTACGAACCGTCAGTTCAGCATCAAAGGCGGGTAAATCCAAAAATCCATGACGTCATCAAAAAAGAGGTTAAAAAACTTCTTGACGCCGGATTAATTTATACATTACCCTTCATGGATCAAATGCTCAAAAGACTCGCGGGAAATCAATACTATTGTTTCCTCGATGGAATTCTAGAGATTATTTTCATCATTCCCTCTAGACTCGTAAGGAACAAGTAAAGAAAACATTCACTTTGCCCATACGGAACATTTGCCTATCGACCGCATGCCTTTTGGGGCTATCTATGCAATGCACCGTCAGTTTTCAAACGATGTATGATGGCAATCTTCCATGATATCGATTGAAATGTAACATGGAAGTGTTTATGGTATGACTTTTCAATCTTCGGGGATTCCTTCTATATTTGGCCTATCCCATTTGAAAAAAAATGTTTAACAACGGTGTGAAGAAACCATTTTGGCCCTAAACTGGAGTGAAGAAAAAAGCATTTTTATGGTGAAAGTTACATTGTTCTTGGACACAAAATCTCCAAGTCGGGAATTGAGGTCGACCGAGCTAAAGTTGACGTTATCGCCAAGCTCCCTTACCCGACTACTGTGAAAGGTGTCCGTAGTTTTCTTGGGCATGCCGGTTTTTACCGACGTTTCATACAAGACTTCTCAAAAATAGCCCGTCCAATGACTCACCTGCTTGAAAAGAGACTCTATTTTCTTTCAATGAGTGTATCGAATCCTTTAAGATACTAAAAAGAAAATTGACAGTGGCTCCCATATTTTGATTGCTCCCGAATGGGACTTGCCCTTCGCAATCATGTGTGATGCAAGCGACTTCACAATTGGGGTAGTCCTAGGGCAACAAAAGAACAAGCATTTCCAACCAATTCACTATGCCAGCAAAACCATGACCGAAGCTCAAGCACACTACACTACGACTGAAAAAGAATTGCTTGCCGTAGTGTACGCTTTTAAGAAATTTTGGTCATATCTCGTTTTGTCCAAGAGCATAGCTGTTATACTGCCATTCTGGCTATAAGTAAATTCTCTTCACTAAAAAGGATGTTAAGCCAAGACTGATGCGGTGGATCCTTTTGCTCTAATAATTCGATGTTGTCATCTGAGACAAAAAAAGAGTAGAGAATTTGGCCGCCGATCATCTTTCCAGACTTGAGAACCCTCATCAAGATAAACTCGAGAACAAGGAAATCACAGAAACATTTCCTCTCGAAACTCTTGGATCGGTTGCTCTTCGTGTTGATAATACCTCATGGTTTGTAGATTTCGCAAATTACCATGCGGGGAATTTCATTGTCAAGGGAATGTCATCCCAGCAGAAGAACAAGTTTTTCAAAGATGTCAAACACTACTTCTGGGATGACCCCTTTTTGTTCAAAATTTTTGCGGATCAAGTGATCCAGCGGTGTGTGCACGGCAAAGAAGCTCCTGACATTCTCGAGCTTGCCACTATAGACCCACCGGGGACATCACGGTGCAAAATCTCACCGCCCAAAAAAGGTCTTGATGCCGGATTCTTTTGGCGCCTACTATTTCTAAGATGCCACGAGTTGGTTTTAATAAATGCGTATCGTGCCAGCGACAAGGAAAAATTTCACAATGGGAATGAGATGCTCAAAAATTCCTTCCAAGTTTGTGAAATCTTTAACGTTTGGGGCATAGACTTCATGGGACCATTCCCATCATCAAAAGGAAACAAATACATACTTCTGGCTATCTTTATTTACATTTTTGCTTATTTACTGTAGCAACTGCTTATTACTGCTTAAGTTACTGTTCATATGCTTATCTTGTGCTTATTTATGCTTGTTGCTGCTTATTTTAGTTCTTTAAGCTTGTTTGTGTTTGCCTTATGCTTCATTGTCCTCTCTTTGAGTTTTTGATTTTAAAATGCTTCTTATATGCTTAAATTGCTCATTGTTTATTTTGCTTATTAAGGTGCTTATCTTTGCTTGAAATTTGCTTATCTTGGCTTATCTTGATATTGTTACTAAATGTCTTTAAATATCTTTGCTTAAAAACCCTTTTAATCAGTCTAAAAACCACTTTCAAAAGTTTAAGGGGTGTTTGGGTTAAGTGTTTCAAAACGGGTCATTTTGCTATTTAACCAAATGGGTCACTTAGTTAACTTTGGCTAGCTGTTTTAAGTTGTTTTTCACAAGTTTTCTTAGCTTTTAAGTTTAAAAAGTTGTTCTTATGTTTGTCCTAGCTTGGTCTTAGAAACTGTCATCCCAAAAACAGTTTTAAAGCTTCTAGGGTTAAGTTTTCCTAAATACACTTTTTGAGTCTTGTTTTGGGTCTATTTTTAATGTCTAAGTAGTTAAGACTTTTTGGTAAACTTGTTTCTTTAAAAACTGTCAAAGTTGTTAGTGTCAAGTCTTAGTGTCAAAACCTTTTTTTTAAATCCATTTTATCAGATAGCTTAAATGGTTTTTAGTTTTTAAAAATTTGAATATAAGCTCATTTAGAGCTATGCTCCATCTGTTTTAACTCTATTTTCAGTCCTGAGCTTATTTGCCAGCTTATTTATAAGCTGGCTTTAAGCCCCTTTGAAACTAGTAACATCTCCCCTGGTGCAAAACCCGTTTTTCTCACCCCTTTTTCTTGCTTATTTGTTAGTAAAACCCTAGGTTTCTTTGCTTTTCTAGAAAGCCTATAAGTAGCTCTTTAAGCTCCTATAAGCCAGAATACTAAAATCCCCTCTAGGTACCTTATTTTTAAGCTAGAAAAAGCTCTTTTGGTTTTTTCACCTAACAGTACTAACTCCAAGTTAGTACTGTTGGAGTATTTTTGCTTATTGAAGCTTATTAGCTTATTATTTCTGCTCATTTAGGATTAGCCTAGCTTTTTAGAGTAGATTAAGCTCATTGTCTTTAGTTTAAAGCTTAGTTAAGCTTATTTGCCTTTTTAGAGTAAATTTTAAGTGTTTAATAGTTTTTTTAGCTTATTTGCCGTTTATTAGCATGTATTTTAGTTGCTGATTTTTGTTCTTAAGTGCTTATTAGATACTGCTTATTGTCTGCCTTAGCTTAAACTAAGTGTTCATTTGCTTATTTGCCTAAAAAAGCCAAACAGTTAAGCTAGTGTAGTGAACCTTAGGACTTGGTGTAAATTTAGCTTAACTGCTATCTTGTTTGTGCTTATTTCGTGCTTATTTGCAAGTTACAAAAATTTCTCTTTTTTTAAAGTTGCTTAATTTTAGCTTTTTCAAAAAGTTATAAAAAAAATGAGAAATAAAAGTGTTGGGATTAGGGGAGACCCCGAGTGAGCAAGACTCGAACTCGGGACCTCAACCCTATCCACCAACACTTTTATAACAACACATCTACCGCTGTGCTACAATAGCTCATCCGGTAGAGGTTTGCGTCATTAAATATATAAGCCCATTTTAGCCTTTAAGCCCACAGCCACTTTTAAGCTTATAACAGCTTATTTATAAGCTGTTTTTCCCATTTTAGATTTTTCATAGGATCTTTATAGCTTAACTTATTTTTCTGTAATTTTTCAGAATTTTTTATAATCGTTTGATATTTTTTATCATTTAATTTCCTTTAAACTGTTTTTTAATTATAATAAATTAAATAAAAATCAAAAAAATATTTTTCTTTTTTAGAAAATTTTATTTTATCAGTTTTCACTTAGGAAAAATAGAAAATCTTTCGTAGGGTCGTTTTTGCAAAATTTTACTTTTTAAAGAACGGGTTTCGACCCCGTTTTTTGTTTTCTCATTTTTAAGCTCGTTTTAACTCCGTTTTCAGTCTAGTCTTTTTTATTCTTCATATTTAGTCACATAGAGTAGATTAGAAGTAAAAACATCTTTGTAGGGTCAATTTTTAAGAATTTAGGTTTTTGACCCCTTGTTCGGGGCTCGTGCTCTCGTTTTTTTTGTTTTATTTCATAATTTTTAGGTTTTTCTTAATCGTTTTTGCATATTAGTAGATAATTTAGCTTTCTAATCCTCTTAATCATTAATACCATTCAAATTCCAACTTTCCGACTGTACTGATTTTCAAGTCCAGCCTCGTTGGGGATAAACGGCCCGGGAATATTCTATACTACTTCTCGGTTTCATTGATTATTTTTAGATTATTCTTATTATATATATTTTATTATATATTATATATACAAAGGTCTAGTTTAAATCTTGTCACGCCCAAACCCTTCTTTGAAGCATCGCAGTATGCGATAAAATCTTCGCTTCCTTCGGGTAAGACCAGGATTGGTGCACTGCACAACTTCTGCTTCAACAGTTGAAAAGATGCTTCTTGTTTATCGCTCCACTCAAACTTGACCTTCTTCTGGGTGAGCTTGGTCATCGGTTTGACGATCTTCGAAAACCCTTCAATGAATCTCCGGTAATACCCAGCAAGACCTAAAAATTGACGAATCTCCGTTGGTGACTTAGGAGATGCCCAATATTTAATGGATTCGATCTTGGCGGGATCCACGTGCATCCATTAATAAGTTCCCGAACCAAAGAATCAAAAACTTACCTTTTGTGTCACTTGCAAGGTACGGTTCACCTTTTAAAAGATAAACAAACTCAAAGATGGTATATTCGGTTGTTCCTTGGAACTACGACCCTAAAGGAAAAAGGTTTTTAATAGCTTCGCGCTTTCCTATTCCTCCGCTCCTTTGTGCGTTTTTCTTTTCGAAGAGCTACCGAGAAGCTTGTCGATTATTAGGTTTAAGTTGTCTTATTTCGTTGTCCGTTATTAAAATAAATTGTGAATTCATTTTTGATAAACCAAAAAGAAAAAAAATTAGTGTAAATTTTCTTTTTATATTTTAGTGCATGCGCACTCGATCCTCAATCTCGTAATCTTCACCGTGAACAACAACAAACCCCACCAGCTGTTGTTGGATCATTTAATCTTAAAGAACCAATTGAAAATCCAGCTCCTCCCCTAGGTCCGATGGCTGATAAGCGGACTATGGCTTAATTGCTCCAAGCACCCACCGAGGGGTACGAGGATGCAATTGTAATTCCTGAAATCAATGTTAATTTTGAGTTGAAGCATGGTTTGATCAATCTTGTTCAAAACAAGCGGTTTTTCGGACATGATAAGAGGATCCACATGCTCACATCCGTTATTTCAATAAGATTATCTCAACGATGAGATTCCCGGATGTCCCGAGCACGTCAATTAAGCTTAGGCTTTTTTCTATTTTCGGGGTCTTGAATGTTTTAGTTTGGATTTGTCTAAAAAAGAATCTCATCGATCAATTTGAAGTGGGGGTGATCTTGTTATTCAAAATTCATTAATCAATTCTTTCCTCCTTAAAAAACGACAAATCTTCGAAATGAAATCACGAGATTTCAACAAAGATTTGACGAATCATTTTACGAGGCTTGGGATCGATTTAATGACCTTCTTCGAGCATGCCCACATCACGGATTTCTGAATATATACATCAGCAGATACGTTTTACAATGGTTGAATCTACTGAACAAGATTACATTGAATTCTGCTGCGGGTGGAAACATTTGGATAAGATGCCTCGTGAATGCTTGAAAATTATCGAGAGTAAATCCAAGGTTCGTAATTCACGAAACAAGGCAGTCGTTGCCAAAGTGAGTTCGAATTCATCTACTCCCGGAATTTCACCAGATGTTGCTGCTCTTACAACCGAAGTTTCTGAACTTAAGAATATGATGAAGACTATGCTTATCGAAAAACAAAAAGCCCAAGCTCCCGCACCCGTAAAAGCGGTTGAGCAGAGTTGTGTAACTTGTGGAGGTGCTCATTCTTATAGAAATTGTCCAACCACCAATGGTAACATTTATCAGGACAACATTCAAGAGTACGTTTCACAAGCTGCTGCAGCCAATTTTAATCAAGGCAATACAAATTTTAGACCCCCGATGGTTGCAAACCAAATCCGACCTTCTGGTTTTCCTCCGATTCAAAATAATCAAAACCGTTTCAATCAGAATCAAGGAAATAATTTCAACCAAAATCGAGGAACCAATTTCAATAAAACCGATTTATCAACCTCCAACATCACCACTAGTTTACCAAGCTCAACCTTATCAAGCTCCTGCTCAGCAAGTGCAAGGTGTTTCAAAGACCGATTTTGAGAATTATGTCAAGGCTAATGATGCTGTATTGAGAAATATGCAAAATCAGGGCCAAGGTTTACAAAATCAAATAGCCAATTTAACAGACATGCTCTCCAAATTCGTGAATGCCAATACCGCTTCATCTTCGGGTACGGGAACTCTCCCAAGTAACACGGTTACTAACCCGAAGGAGGACTTGAAAGGTATTACCACTCGAAGTGGGTGTGCATACAAGGACCCACGATTCCTACTACTTCTTCTCCTAAAGTAGTGGAACGTGAGACCGAGGTCACAAAGGACACGATGCCTCCTGCTAATAACGGAAGCACCAAAGACGTCCAACCTCCGGTTGTCCCTGTTGTCCATCATGAATCAATCTCTGAGCCCGTAAATGCTCCAGTTAGTGCTTCGATGCCTAACCAAAAAACATCAATTCCATTTCCTTCAAGAAGAAATGAATGAAAGGCGCCGTGAAACAGCTAGTGACCAAATAGAGAAATCAATGAAATCTTTAAGAGATTTGAGTTTCAAAGATTAGCTTTACGGATGCCTTGATGCTTAATGCCAAAATCGCCTCGACTCTAAAAACTATAATCGAACAAAGAAAAGTTAGTGAAATGGCTAGAACTCCATTGAACGAGAATTGCTTAGCGGTCATCCTCAACAAGTTACCGAAAAAACTTGGAGACCCTGGCCGATTTCTTATTCCATGTGAATTTTCCAGGATTAATACATGCAATGCCTTGGCCGATCTTGGCGCAAGCATTAATCTTATGCCATATTCCGTATGGAAAAATCTCTCTCTTCCCGAACTAACCCCGACTTGCATGACACTAGAACTAGCGGACCGTTCGATCTCTGAACCGATCGGTATCGCCGAAGACGTCTATGTAACGGTGGGAAAGTTCCAATTTCTAGCAGATTTCGTGGTCGTAGATTTTGAGCCAGACCCCCGAGTACCTTTAATTCTCGGGAGGAGTTTCTTAAAGACCAGTCGTGCATTGATAGATGTATACGAAGGTGAAATAACCCTTCGTGTTGGCGAAGAGGCCATCACATTCAATCTGGACCAAACTTCGAGATACACCGCTAATTACAATCATATGACGGCAAACTGAATTGACGTCATTGATATGGCTTGTGAAGAATACTCTCAAGAAGTTCTTGGTTTCTCAAACGTGATCTCGAGTGGCAATCCCACTCCTTACTATGATCAAATCGTTTCTACTTCTTCTCCGACTTTAACTTCATTTAGGGACAGTGATTTTCTCCTTTTCGAAGAAGCCGACTCTTTTCTTGTTATAGAGGATGATCCAACTTCACCGAAAGTTTATCCAACATATTATGACCCTGATGGGGACATTCTTCTCCTCGAAGCAATTCTTAATAGTGATCATTCACCACCTCCGAACCAAGGAAATTATTTGCTGGAAATCAGAAAAGATCTTAAAATTTGTGAAATAAACAATGAAAAATCTTCAGTTAATGAGCCCCCTGAGGTTGAACTCAAGGACTTGCCACTTTGAATATGACCATTTCTGGGAGGGTAACACACTGCCCTCATAATTTGCAAAGATTAAAGAATGAGAAAGGCACTCCTAATCGAGGTTCTAAAGTCCCACAAGCGAGCCATCGCTTGGAAACTTTTTGATATCAAGGGTATTAACCCAGAGTTTTGTACCCACAAAATTCTCATGGAAGAGGACTACGAACCAACGGTTCAGCATCAAAGGTGGGTAAATCCTAAAATCCATGACGTCATCAAGAAAGAAGTTGAAAAGCTTCTTGACCAGACGCCATTAAATTATCGATCTCTGACATCCATGGGAAACCCGTTGCATTGTGTACCGAAAAAGGGTGGCATGACCGTCGTCAAGAATGATGAAAATGATCTTATACCGACTCGATTGATCACAGGGTGGAGAGTGTGCATTGACTATAGAAAGTTGAATGAGGCTACCCGAAAGGACCATTTTCCATTGCCCTTCATGGACCAAATGCTCGAAAGACTCGCAGGAAACCAATTTTATTATTTCCTCGATGACTTTTCGGGTTATTTCCAGATTCCCATAGACCCGAAGGACCAAGAAAAGACAACCTTTACTTGTCCATACGGAATGTTTGCCTACCGCCGCATGCCTTTTGGGCTATGCAATGCACCCGGCACGTTCCAACGATGTATGATGGCAATCTTCCACGACATGATCGAAAAAACGATGGAAGTGTTTATGGATGACTTTTCAGTCTTCAGGGATTCATTCACTACATGCCTATCCCAGTTTGGACAAAAAGTTAAAACCGTGTGAAGACACACCATTTTGGTCTTAAAAAATAAATAAAACTGGGAGAAAAGCCATTTCATGGTGAAGGAAGGCATTGTTCTTGGACACAAAATCTCCAAGTCGGGAATTGAGGTCGACCGAGCTAAAGTTGACATTATCGCCAAGCTCCCTCACCCGACTCCTGTAAAAGGTGTCCGAAGTTTTCTTGGGCATGCCGGTTTTTACCGACGTTTCATACAAGACTTCTCAAAAATAGCCCGACCAATGACGCACCAGCATGAAAAAGACTCCATTTTCTTCGCAAAAGAGTGTATCGAACCTTTAAGACACTTAAAAGAAAATTGACTGAGGCACCAAATTTGATTGCCCCGATTGGGACTGCCCTTGCGAACTAATTTGTGAGCAAGTGATTAGCAATGGGGCATCCTAGGGCAACGAAAAAACAAGCAATTCAACCAATTCACAATGCACAGCAAAACTTGACTGAACCAAGCACACTACACTACGACCGAAAAAGAATTAATTGCCGTAGTGTACGCTTTTGAGAAATTTCGGTCATATCTTGTTTTGACCAAGAGCATAGTGTATACCGACCATTCTGCTATAAAGTATCTCTTCGCTAAAAAGGATGCTAAGCCAAGACTGATGCGGTAGATCCTTTTGCTCCAAGAATTCGATGTTGTCATCCGAGACAAAAAAGGAGCAGAAAATCTGGCCGCCGATCATCTTTCCAGACTTGAGAACCCTCATCAAGATAAACTCGAGAACAAGGAAACTCCGGAAAACATTCCCTCGAAACTTTTGGATCGGTTTGCTCTTCGTGTTGATATACCCCTTGGTTTTGCAGATTTCGCAACTACCAGCGGGAATTTCATTGTCAAGGGAATGTCATCCCAACAGAAAAGCAAGTTTTTCAAAGATGTTAAACACTACTTCTGGGATGACCCCTTCTTGTTCAAAATCTGTGCGGATCAAATGATTCGGCGGTGTGTGCATGGCAAAGAAGCTCTCGACATTCTCGAAGCTTGCTACAATGGACCCACCGGGGGACATCACGGTACAAATCTCACCGCCAAAAAGGTCTTTGATGCCGATCTTTGCCTTCAATAATACAAAGATGTCCAGTGATGTTGGTTAAAAACTGCGACTCATGCCAACGACAAGGAAAAATTTCACAAAGGGATGAGATGCCTCAAAATTCCATCTAAGTATGTGAAATCTTTGACGTTTGGGGCATCGACTTCATGGGACCATTCCTATCTTCTAGAGGCAACAAATACATACTTGTGGCTGTCGATTACCTGTCAAAATGGGTTGAAGCAAAGGCGCTCCCCACCAACGACGCCCGAGTAGTTTGCGAATTTCTTAAATCTCTCTTTGCCAGTATATGGTGCTCCCCCGTGCCATCCATCAGTGACGTTGAACACATTTTTGCAATTGACCATTTTTGCAAAGGTCATGCCTTAATATGAGTCACTCATCGTCTCTCACCGCGTATCACCCACAAACAAAAGGTAGGTTGAAAGTAGTCGTATCGTGGTTTAAAAAGAATTCTTAAAAGGACAGTAGGCGAAAATCGTGCCTCTTGGTCGGACAAACTGGATGACGCTCTCTGGGCCTTCCGTACAGCGTACAAAACACCCATCGGGTGCACTCCGTACAAGCTTGTATATGGAAAGGCATGTCATCTGCCGATTGAGTTGGAGCACAAAGCCTACTGGGCCCTTAAACATGCAAACTTTGATCTCAAAACCGCGGGTGATCAACGCAAAGTTCAACTTAATGAATTAAGTGAACTGCGTGATCAAGCCTACGAAAATTCTTTGATTTACAAAGAGAAAACTAAGAGGATTCATGACGCAAAGATCAAAAACCGCGTGATCAAGTCCTCCTCTTTAACTCAAGATTGAAAATTTTCTTTGGCAAGTTGAAATCCCGTTGGTCAGGACCATTTACCATTGTTCAAGTCTTTCCGTATGGCACCGTTGAGTTATCCCAAAACTCCAGGCCAAACTTCAAAGTAAATGGTCATCGTCTTAAGCACTATTTTGGAGGGGATGTCCCTGCTATGGATATCCCGGATCTCCAAACCTTCCCTAAGGACAATTAAATTCGGGGATTGGGTCAACCTAAGTGACCCTAAACAAGTGCTTTGTGGGAGGCACCCCATGCTTATCCTAGTTTATCCATAGTTATGTTTTGTAGTAATGAATAAGTGTTTAGTTGTTGTGAGGAGGCTTGCCTCTTTTCTTTTTCATGTTTTGTTTTTTGTGTTGTATTGTCCAGGATTGCCCGGATTTTTGAAGCCTCTCGTGCTCGCGGTTTTATCCTTCGATCACAAGAGCTTCACATCCTCAGCTTCATTTTGGGAATCAGATATCCAAATCTTATCGACTAACGTTTATCTTTAAGCATACTTAATAAACGGCTTAGGATTTACGTAGAAACCCTTCGTAAAAACATTGAGGACAATGTTTCATTCTAGTATGGGGGGATCTTCGATTTGATTGTGCCTGCAGCCGTTGTTTTCACGTAATCCCGTTTTTACCACCAAAATTTCAAAAAAATGAAAAAATTTAAAAATTTTCAAAAATAAAATAAGTGTTTTGTCACAATTTTGACTTTCCTGCTAGGTAGAATAAGAGTAAATTTTAACTCGATCGAGCGTGTTGAGCTCTAGCTTGTTCCTTAACTTTTAGACTAAGCGTTCACGAATATTTGTGAAGAACAAAAAATGATAGTGTTAAGTATGAGTTGGATGCTAGACAAGGATTATTTGGAAATCTTAAGAGCTCATGTGTGTAATTTGTCGCTTTTTCTCCATACCTCTTAACCTGATTTTAATATACAGTGCTACTTTTAGAGATTTAACTTAAATAATAATTTTTATGTAGTATATAGCAAAAAACTTTAGCCTTAGTTCAAATTTTATACATGATTTTTTTTCAAAATGAACGTTTTCCCTATATATGTATAATATAATGATGATGAAATGCAAAAATATAATAAATATAAACTGTGGGCTGATAAAAGTTTGTTGTATCTTGCCGGCTCACAACCGATGTTACAGCCTTCTAAAGAAAGCCCATAGTAAGAATAATAATCCGAGACTGATAAAAGTTTGCTGCATCTTGCCGGCTCACAACCGATGTTGCAGAGCTTCTAAATAGGTCGAGGGGTTACAATTGCATAAATGACCGTTTATATTAGTGTGAATTAATAAATATAAAAGATCTCTTTTTGTTAAATTCAAATATGCTTTTGAACTTTGGCTATTCTATTTTATAAGCTATGTGCATACGGAAAACCTAAGAGTTTATGAAACCTAAGGTCTGTGAGTCCCGATACTAGTCTCTGTGGGGTGTCAAAAGCCTGGTCACTTAACCACAAGGTTGGGATGTGCCGAGACGAAAGTCGCTACATGGGATGATCTCGCCTTCAAACTCATTATTCTCGGGTGGAACGTGAAAACATTGAAGATGGTTGCAAACATTGATCCAAAGTTGAAATTCAAAATAGCACATACACCTAAGATATAATAATTGTCGGGAGTGAAAAGCTTACAAGTTGCAAATATGAGTAGTGTTAGCATCTTAACTCATAATTGACGGTGATTTTGTTTTAAGCTTGGTTTGGAATAAGTGAAAAGTCGGGAACGATGAATTTATCCTTTTTGGGGCATTCTCGGATCGAAATGCATCTTGTTCTATGATCCCTTAAAGTTATGAAAATAACGAAAGTCAGAACGTTCTAGTTAGTTGCTAAAAAGAAAAGAATGAACAATACAAAAAAAAATGAGAAAAAATGAAAAATACAAAAATACGTGTGGGAATAAGTGTATATATATATATAAAAAATGGTAAAAAACGGGGATTTCAAAACTTATGGTCTGTAGGTTAATTCCCTTGATGTAACACGTAGCTTACTTTTGAGGGTTATTGGTCGTCGAGGCAGGGTTGATCGAGAAATCTTAGTTTTCTATGTGCTTACTTCATAGCATTGCGTGAGGACACCGGCATCGTATTAGTATGGGGGGTTTTTGGTATGAGTTTTAATTACCACATTACCTTTTTCACTTAAATCGAACTTAAATGACCAAAAACGTACCAAAAATACATTGTATTTGTATGTTTTCACTTATTTTGTGTAGGAAATGGATATCCAAGAAAAGGACAAAAAATCAAGCCAAAAACGACAAAACCGAGCACGGAATGGAAAAGCGTGAAAAGTCAAAGTCAAGACCGAAGCCATAATCGAAGAAGACTTTAATGGGCCCACCCTTACCCATCTAATGGGCCGGGGTAGCCCATTAAGGGATCATTTGAAGACCAAATGGGCCTTTACTTCTCAACGGGCCCGGGTCAGCCCACTTATCTACAAAACCCCAAATACCCTTTTACAAAACCAAACGGGCCCAAACTAAATTCAAAGCCCTTAACCCTTTTACCCCAACTCAGTTAAATCACAAGGACCTCATTTGCAATATCATATATAACTCTCAAGGGCCCAAGATGTCAACTTTCCAAAGTTTCCCCACCACAAGGGACAAAAATTGCAAGAAACATATAAACCATGAGGGACGAGTTTTGCCATTTCACCAAACTCTCACCCCTGCCCCAATTTTAAAACAGATAACACTGTTTATCTTTCTCAACCCTTTCCCGCCAAAATCAAAACAAACCCCTTTTCCTGTCACTCTCAATACCTTGGGCACTGTTCACAACCATCCAAACCATCCTTCTCACAAAACCCCACACCCACATGGTTCATTTACAAGCTGGCAATCCCCGTTGAGGCTATTGGCTAAAAAAACAATCAAGGGTTGAGATTTGTGATTGGGCTCCAAGGAAATTTCAAAGGCTCAGATTGATTATGGTCTCTCCCTCACACAACAAGCACACTCGGCTGGCTCACTCACAAAGAAAGCACAAGAGAAGAAGAGAAGACCTAGATAGAAGTAGTATAAATAGGCATCACTTGTAAGCCTTCAAGGCAGTTAGAAAAATAGTTCTTAGGTAGCTTTTTAAGTTTTTTTTAAGCATTTAAAAATTCTGTCAATTAAAATTCGGCATTGTATTTTTTTTAATGGAAGTTGAAAGTTTTCTTTAAGTCTTTAAATTCCTTGTTGTTTAAATACTGTTCTTAAACCTATGTATAAGCTTTTAAGTAACTAAAAGCTTATACAAAAGCCTTGTTCTTAAATTCTGTCTAAAAAAACAAAGAAAATCACAAAAACAGTCACCCCTAAAGTACCTCAGCTGATTTGGATGATAAGCCAGTAATGGAAGGGCTTATAGACCTCACTAGCTTGCTTATTGACAAGATTAGAGCTGAGATTCTTATATGTACCTGTTTTTGAGCAAGGGATTTGTATGTCTCATTTTTTCAAATTTAGCTTTTTACTGTAGCATAGCTTATTATTCTTATTTGTGCTTATTACTTGCTTATCTAAGCTATTTTATCGGCTTAATATGCAATGTTTTTAAGTTTTAAGCTCATTTAGTTAAGTTTTGAGTTAAAACTGTTAGTTTTAGCTTTAAACTGCTTATTCTATTTTGCTTATTTAAAGTGCTTAATCTTGTTTGTTAGTTGCTTATTTATGCTTGGTAATGCTTATTCATCATTTCTCTTCAAAAGTTTAAGCTTAAAACAGCCTTTAAAGCTTTAAAATTGGATTTTAAAAACTTAAGGGGGTGTTTGGGTTAAGGGATAAAATGGGTCAAAACAGGTTTAAAATCTTTTTGGGTCATTAAGCCAACTTTGTTAAGCTCTATCTCAGCCTTTTTAAGCTGTTTTTAAAAGTTTTTAGGTTTATAAGTCTGTTTTTAAGTTTTTTTTCTATAAAGCCTTTAAAACTGTGGAATTAAAGCTGTTTCAAACAGCTTATTTGATTAAGCTGTCCAAACCAAGCTTTTAAGCATTGGTTTGGACTTGTTTTAAGTATTTAAGTGCATTAGTTGAGTTTTAGTTAAGTATGCATTGCCACCTTTGTGATTTGATAAGTTTCTGTCCAAAATTCACTAAGTGTTTTTAAAATCAAAAACAGTTTTTTTTTGCTTTTTCCTGCTTTTTCATGAGTTCAAAATGATTTTTGAAAGTTGATAATTGTTCTTTGATGTTTAAGCTTGAACTGTTTTGAGGTTTTAAGTCCATAAGGATCCGTTTGTTAGCTTATTTTTAAGCTTAAAAATAGCCATTTTCAAAAGTTAAAACTGCTAAGTCTTTTAGAATTTTTGAGAACATCCATTTTCATAAGCTTTTAAAATAGCTTAAATGAGTTTCAAAATGCTTATTGATTGCTGATTGTTGTAGCTTTTTAACTAAGCTTTTTAGGGGAATAAGCTGTTTTCCCCTTGAAATCCATTTTGAGGCTTATTTTTAAGCTCAAAAAGCCCTACTCAAGGGCTGCAAATGGGTCAGTTTTGACCCATTTTGGATTTTAGCTTATTTTGAGCTTGTTTGCTTATTTTCTCAGCTTATTTAGGGGTAGTATAGTTTATTAGGTTAGTTTAAGGGTAACTTAGCTTATTTTACTGTTTGTGAGCTTATTTAAGCTTATTTGCTAGTTTAGTAAAAAAATTCAAGTGTTTAAGCCTTTTTGCTTTCTTAACTGTTTCAGTTTATTTCTTTAGCTTATTTATGTTCTCAGTGCTTATTTAGTTTAACTCAATGTCATTCTAGCTTATTTCTCATCTTTCATTAGCTTTTTGCTTTTTTTAAAGTTGCTTATTTTTAGCTTTTTCAAAAAGCTGTAAAAAATAACAAAAGGGGATAGTGGAGGTCCGAGGTGAGCAAGGCTCGAACCTGGGACCTCAACACCATCAACCCTCCTTCCCCCAAACACTCTACCGCTGTGCTACAATAGCTCATCCGGTAGAGTGTTTACTTGTTTAATTTATAAGGCTTGTTTGCCCATTTTGCTTATCAGCCCTTTTGGGCTTATTTACAGCTTATTGGGATAAGCTGTTGATACAAGCTTATTTTTCCTAGGACCATATTAGTGTTAGCTATTTTTCTTAATTTTTTCATAATTTTTAAAAATCGTTTAGTATTTTTTAGATTTAATTTTCATTAAAAACTTTAAAAATTCATAAAAAATACATAAAAAGTCAAAAAAATATAAATCTTTTTTTTCAAAATTTTATTTTATCATTCTTAATCTAGGAAAATTATTTTCATTTTCGTAGGGTCATTTTTGCAAAATTCCATCTTTTAAAGAACGGGTTTCGACTCCGTTTTTTGTTTTCTCATTTTTAAGCTCGTTTTAACTCCGTTTTCATCCTAGTCTTTTTCATTCTTACTTTTTAGGCAAATTCTATTAGGAAAAGTAAAAATTTTTATCTTAGGATTAATATTTCAAAATTTAGGTTTTTAGTCACGTTCGTTTTTAAATTCCGTTCTCGTTTTTGTAATTTAAGCCAATTTGCCTTGATTTTATGTTCCCATAGACTTAGGATTTTATTTTTAGGCCTAATTAATGCTTCCCGTAGTATTTTAAGTTAATCACTTGCCTTTTTATGCTTTCCCGTAGTTTTAAGTTTAAATTCCCGTTTTCGCGTTTTTCTGAAATTGCTTTAATTTAGGGTTTTCTTTAATTAATTTTTGCAAAATTATTCATAGTTTTAGCAAATCAAATCATTGTCTTCCCTATTCAAGCATTGATTTTCAAACCGGCTTTCGACTTTTGAAATTCACACCTCGCTGGGACTACGACCCGGGAAAATATTCCTATACTTCTCGGTTTCATTGATTATTTTTAGATTATTCTTATTATATATATTTTATTATATATTATATATATAAAGGTCTAGTTTAAATCTTGTCAATGTGCAAAGACTAAACGGAAAACTAGCAAGTCTCAACAAGTTTCTATCCAAATCAGCCAAAAGGTCACTCCCTTCTTCAAAATTCTAAAAAAGTGCATTAAGAAAAGTGACTTCCAATGGACCACGGAAGCAGAAACGGCCTTCTAGCAAATGAAAAAGTCGATAGCAGAATTGTCTATGATGGTCGCGCCACAAGAGAAAGAAGAATTAATCATCTACTTGGCAGCAGCAAAAGAGGCCATTAGTGTCGTCCTGATGACGGAGAGGGACGGGAAGCAAATACCTATTTATTTCGTCAGCCGAGCACTGCGAGGTCCAGAAATAATTACACTCCAATGGAAAAGCTAGTACTCGCTCTAATAAGTGCTAGCAAGCGACTAAAAAGATACTTCCAGCCACATACAGTCATTGTAATCACAGATCAGCCAATAAAGCAGATGCTGTCAAACCCAGAGGTTACGGGAAGACTACTCAAGTGGAGCTTTGAGCTAGAAGAACATGACATCCAGTATCGGCCAAGAACATCAGTTAAGGGGCAAATCCTAGTCGACTTTATAGTGGAACGTCCGGAGGACAACTTAGAAGATACGCTCATGGAGGACGCGGAAGAACTCCCAGACCCATGGACATTGTTCACGGACGGATCCTCCTGTGCAGATGGTTCCGGGGCAGGACTGATACTCACCAATCCAGAAGGGATGAAGTTCACCTATGCTCTAAGGTTTAGGTTTGATGCAACAAATAACGAAGCGAAATACGAAGCTTTGATCGCTGGATTAAAGATAGCGGAGCAAATGGGCGTAGAAAACCTCCAGGCAAATGTTGACTCACGATTGGTGGCCAATCAAGTGAACGGAACGTATGTTGCAAAAGAAACCGACATGATTCGATACTTGGAGAAGGTAAAAGCGCTCACTAGTAGCTTCAAAGCGTTCTTAATAAAACAAGTTCCGAGAAATGAAAACAAGAAGGCAGATGTGTTAAGTAAGATAGCATCAACAAGTTTTGCACACTTGAGTAAGCAAGTGCTGGTGGAGGAACTAAAGGAAAAGTCCATAAGTGCAACGGAAGTTTTGGCAGTAGTAGAAGATGAAGGAGATACGTGGATGACCCCCATTTTTAAATACCTCTCGAACGGAACACTTCCAGCAGAAGGGAAAAAAGCAAGAGCAGTGAAACGCAAGTCGTGGCGGTTCTCCATAATAAACGGGATATTCTACAAAAAAATCCTTCTTCGGACCATGGCTATGCTGCGTAGGACCACTCCAGGCCAACTATGTTCTAAGAGAGATACATGAGGGATCTTGCAGCATGCACGCAGGCACACGATCCGTTGTGGCAAAGGCCTTGCGGATTGGTTATTACTGGCCAACCATGCACGAGGACACAAGAAAGTTAATTCAAGCATGTCAAGACTGCCAAGTTCACAAGTGATTCGTGGTATAGTACACACTTATATAGCAACCCTAATACAGATCCTGACCGAATGCCCTTGACCAAGGCAA
>BQNB010002714.1:0-47401 GCA_026074375.1 Tanacetum coccineum
TATGTAATTTGTGGCTTTTTCTCCCGTAAGCTCTTAACCGGATTAATATGCGTGCTGTTTTTGGAGATTAAACTTAAATCAACAATTTTTATGTAATATATAGCAAAAAATTTAGTCTTAGTTCAAATTTATACTTGAATTTTTCAAAAAGAAGTCTTCTCTCTATATAAAAAAAAGATGATAAAATGATAAAAAAAATAATAATAATAAAAGCTGTGGGCTGATAAAAGTTTACTACCTCTTGCCGGCTCACAACCGATGTGGTAGTCTTCGAAAAGAAAGCCCATAGTAAGAATAAAAATCCGAGACTGATAAAAGTTTTCTGCATCTTGCCGGCTCACAACCGATGTTGCAGCCTTCTAAAAGGTCGAGGATTACAATTGCATAAATATTTAAGTTTAAATTAATAAATAGATTTCTTTTTGTTAAATTCAAATATGCTTTTAAACTTTGACTATTCTATTTTATAAGCTATGAATATACGGGAAACCTGAGAGTTTTTGAAACATAAGGTCCGTGAGTCCCGATACTAGTCTTTGTGAGGTGTTAAAAGCCTGGTCACTTAGCCGCAAGGTTGGGATGTGCCGAGACAAAAGTCGCTACATAGGATGATCTCGCCTTCAAACTCATTATTCTCGGGTGGAACGTGAAGCATAGTATCTTGTAAAACGTTGATCCATGGTTGAAATACAAAATAGCACATTCACCTAAGATATAATAATTGTCGGGATTGAAAAGTTCACAATTTGCAAATATGAATAGTGTTAGCATCTTAACTGATATTTAGCTGTGATTTCGTTTTAAGCTTGGTTTGGATAAGTGAAAAGTCAGGGATGATGAATTTATCCTTTTTGGGGCATTTTCGGATCGAAATGCATCTTGTTCTATGATCCCTAATAACGAAAGTTAAATTAGTTAGTTGCTAAAATATATATAAAAAAATTATAATAATAAGAAAAAGAGAGAAACAAAAATATTAGTGGTAATGAGTATATATATTCAATAATGGTAAAAACAGAGTGTTTTATAACTATTGATTCCTTAATCTCCTTAGATGAGCATTTTGCTACTTTTCAAGGTGATTAGTTTGGGGGGATTGGAATTTTTAGTTTTAAGCGCGTATTTATTATATTGCGTGAGTACACGACAATACTTTAGTATGGGGGGATTTGATATTTGCTATTTTGTACATACTTTTTACCTTGAAAAACGAACCCAAAAGACCAAAAACTTAATAAAATTGCAAATATATGCTTGTTTTGTGTTTGTGTATGTGATGGTACGGATATCAAGAAAAGAACAAAAATAAAGACAAAACCGGACAAAACCGAGCACGAGAATGAAAAGAGCGTGAGAATACGAGTCCAACGGTGCCCTTGGATCTTATTGGGCTAGCTCGTAACCCATTTTATGGGCCGGACCAGCATATATTCTAACTAGTCCATAACTTGGCCCATTATGAAAAATAAAGCTCATTCCATTTCGACTAAATATTGCAACTTTGAAGAATTGAGATGTAAGTGACATCATATCACATGAGGCAAAAATAAATCAAATGGGAGCACGTGACCGAGCACTCATGAATTTGAAGGCCAATCACATGGCGTCGCGTGGCAAGGTTAAATGGAATATCTTCAACTCATTTTAATTTCTAAAAAATATAATCTAACGGGCGTAGCTATTGCGTACAAATGAAGCTCTCTAATAGACCACGTGGCGATTGGACACCGGCTGGATCATTCATTTTACTTCCTCAATCCGTGTGATTACTAATCAAAGCAAATGATTGGAGGAGTAATTACCAAATGAATGGATGAATTTACCATTCCACCCTCTCATACTCCTATTTAAACATGTTGCTCCCCCTCACTTTAGAAGGAGTTAGTTAGTTTTTTTTTAGTTTTAGATTTTAGTTTTAGCTTATTTTTAGTTTTGTATTAGCTTATTTCGTTTTTATAGCTTAATGTACCTTTCTTATTTCAGAAACTTAATGTAATGAAGAATTAAAATTAGTTTGAAGTTGATTAAATATCTCGGTTTGCTTATCTCGTGCTTAATCTCTCGTTTTCTTTTCCTTTTCGTGTTGCTTATTTCTTAATTGAGTTGAGAAATGAATTGTTTAAATGCTTATTTAGAATCATAGATCTGATTTCGCTGCTTAATAAGTGCTTAATTCGTGACATGTTGGCTTAATGCTCGAAAGTAATTTAGATATTGTTTAGAAAATTGATTCTCGTTGTTTCATGCCTATTTGAGCTTATTTCTTAAGGGTCATTGCTAGATTAGCTAATTTTCTTTTTAAGATTTACTTGCGAGTTTGTTTCTATCTTAGTTGTGTTTTCATAGTTTTTAGTTAGGTTCGAGTTTAATTGATAAAATTAAGTTGTTTTTTTTGAAATTCTTGTTTTAACTTACTCAATCTTTCTATCTAGATTAATTCCGTCCTTAGTGCTTATTCAAATTGGTCTTTCGTGTGGTTTAAAATTAATTTTGCTTATTCTGTTTCGCTTACAGCACATTTAAGCTTAATAAGGTTTATTTAAAAAAAAAGCTTATTAGAACAAAATTGTTAAATGATATTCAATCTTTCGTATAATGCTTGTCGCTGGGCTTTTGTTAGTTTGTATTGGGCCATGGTTTAGGCTTGCGTTTGTTTGGGGCTTGTTTTCTAATTGATATCTGGGCCTCGTCTAGTTAAATGTTTCTGTGCTATTGGACTATTTAGAATTGCAATTGTTATATACTATGTTAGTTAACAATATGTGTTTTGTTTGTGTCACTTTGGTACTGGTCTACTCATGAGGCGCGGAGATAATGGGTTTATTTAGCTAGACTGATTTTGATTAGTTGTTTTAGTTAAATAAATCGGGTGGTGTTCGTTTAATTGCGGCTCTCCAATTCGGTTCCATTTTCTAATCCTTTTTCAATTAATTAGTGTAGATTTATTTAATCATTCTATAATATGTTTGCCTATTAGATTTTTGCCATGCTTAGTGTAGATTTATTTTTGTTAAATTGAATTTCATTATGAGTAGTGAGCAGGGCTAGTTAAGTGATTAGTGATTCGGAATTTAAGTGCGGGTTTTAAAAAAAAGGTTTAAAAAATTAATAGTCATTAGTATTTTCTAATTTACATTCCGTCATTTACTTTAATGCAATTTAAATACTTGTCATTTATTTAAAAAGAATTTATTTTACTTGTCATTTAATTTCTTGAAAATTGTTTTTTAAAGATTTTAATTCCTTAGACCTAAGCCCACACTTAATGAACATTTTACGTCACTTATTAAGCATATTAGTCATTTATATTTCTTAGATCATTTTTAGTTTAATCTTATAGTTCTAATCTTAATTAGTATAACTTAGCGTGCCTTTTATATGCCTTTTCCTTTTAGTAGATTTAGAAACCCAATCCCAAAAATATTTCACCTATTCAAAACGCGCGATCACGGACTTAACCGATTTTCAATTCACGCTTCGCCGAGGAAACGACCCGGGAGGTTTTTAAGACAACTTTGGTTAAAAGTTTGTTTCTAGAACCCGACGGAAAATACTTATTATACTATTATTGATTATCCTCCTTAATTATACGTATTTATTAATATATATATAAAATATATATATATAAATATATACAATATATATATAATATATATATAAATAAATATTATTATATATATATATATATATATATGTAACTAAAAAGAAAAAAGAGCGAATCAACTTGTTAGGAGGTTTATGCAACGGCACAAGAATGATTGTAAGATCCTTGATGTCGAAGTTAATCAAAGCACAAATCATCACAGGAACAAGAATCGGTGAAAAAATGTGCATACACAAAATTCCACTCACGTATAACGATCCTAACCTTTTATTCACCTTCAAACATACACAATTCCCCATAAAACTCTGTTACGCAATGACCATAAACAAAAGCCAAGGACAGTCTCTTTCCAAAATCGGTGTCTACTTACCGAAACTAGTATTTAGCCATGGTTAGTTATATGTGGTGTTTTTAAGGGCAACTTCACCTGACGGAATGAAAATTTTCATAAATCAACAAATCAATCAGTTACCCCACACCACAAAAAACATCGCTTACAGAAACTTCTTGAAAAACATTGAAAACACGCAGTTATCTTGTTAGCCTCAAAATATTGTAAATGTTGTAATAGGCTAGAACGAGAATCGAGATCGTTAATTAATCTAATATTGTACGCGTTTTGGACTAAGGTCCAAAGTAATCCCGAGCCGACCCAAGAAAACAAATACCACGACCCAACTAGCCTTATAGAGGCCGGCCCATTAAGTGGTATAAATACCCCTCTCCAAGTGTGGAGAGGGTGTTGATTCTTATTTGTATTTTTTACATTGTAATCAACCATCTCTTTTTCTCTCTTTATTTCTCTCTCTAAACATCTCTCTATTCTTCTTATCTTCTTCCATTTTTTTTTCTTGTTTTCATTATGGAAGTGAAGTGATTATTGGGTCATAACATTTGGTTTCAAGAGCCTCAGGTGGGTTTA
Organism: Tanacetum coccineum; assembly: GCA_026074375.1. Taxonomy (NCBI): domain Eukaryota; kingdom Viridiplantae; phylum Streptophyta; class Magnoliopsida; order Asterales; family Asteraceae; genus Tanacetum; species Tanacetum coccineum. Next base: position 4,527 of record BQNB010002714.1, read on the forward strand.
GTGGTTTGTTGTTTGCTTAATTTGGTTAGGCTTATTTTCACTCTAGCTTATTTGATAATAAACTCAAACCGTTTTCATATAAAAAGATTACTAACTTTGTTTTACAATTATTTCGTGATTCACGTAGGCTTTATTTTTTGAGCTTAAATTGATATTTAAAACATTCACAAATCAACAGTGATGGGCTGGTTTTCTCGATGAGTTTAATAGTGGTCTATCTAAAATTTGTCTACTTGGGTCTAATTGAAATAAAGATTATATAGGTCATGGTATTGGTTTGAATTTGTTTACTTCGTCAAAAGCTTATTTCTTTCTAGTTTCTAGTTTTATCTTACATTAAAATGTTTCTTCTTCTTTCTAGTTTTTAGGAAATAAAAAACTTATACTCTTCTTTTAACAAAAAAACCATATATAGCTTATTTCGTGGCTGCTCTTATAGTGAAACAGCTTTTTAGGGCTTATTTTCATGTGTTTTGAAGCTTTTTAAGCGTATTCAACATTTTTTATTTCTTTTTGTCGCGGCTTATTTATTATTTTCAAAACAGTTGTAGCTTAAACTTGGCTTATTTTCATGGCTTATTATTGTGGGGTAAAGTAGCTTATTTGTTAAGCTATTTCTTAGCTTATTTGAGTGGTCTACGGTTTGAAACAACAAGGAGACCAAGATCCACATTTTAGCAAGAAGAACTAATACGTTTTTGTTGGTTTATGTACAAGACAAAAATAGTACATGTTACGTTTTTTGTTCTATCTGAAGGCGAATAAAACATCAAGTGAGAGGCGAATAAAGCTTTTTGAAGTAAAGGCGAATAAGGAAGAATTTGGTAGAAGGCGAATTAAGGCAAGCTTGTGTGTGAGGCGAATAACTCAACATACAGAGGAGGCCAATAAGGGAATTTTAGTGCAAGGCGAATTAGTATAAGTTTTGGAGGCGAATTAATCGTTAACAGTGAAGGCGAATTACTCCTTTCACAATGGAGGCGAATTACTACTTTCTTGGAGGCGAATTATACACGTTTTGGTTTTTTCAATTTTGAGCTTCGGTTGATTACGGGTCTTCTAAAATATACCATTACGATCGCGGTCTTTCAACAATCATCGTAGTGTGTTCATTTGTTACCGACGATAACCATACCGCTCCGCGAGATGAGATTTACATTCGTTCCATTTTTACTAAATTTGAAACGAAGAAGAAATCTAAAAGGAGGGAATTTTGTTTTATTAATAACCTAAAATTAGAAAGTGACACATGCAGTCCCTGAGTTTCAAGACAATCTCATATCTAGTCCTTTCTTTCCTTATTAATACTCTTTGTTGAAACAGTTTTGCACTGTTAGTCCTTTTTCAACCAAATTTCATTGTTAGTCCTCGTTAGCTCATTATTCGTAAACAAAAGCTCAAGTACTTCAATTACAACAACTATTTCAACAACAATTCATCATTGTTTCACGGTTTCTCGGTTTAAATCAACGACTTGTAAAATCCCGTGAACGTTAATTGAATTCAATCCACAACAACAATCACTTTAACTACTTAAGATCCTACATATCATTTTCATTTCATAATTTAACAAATCATGCATCATGACTACTCCAATCGCAACTTCTACAACCGACAGTCAAATGCATAACAACATCATGGCAGCTGGATCAAGAGATCGTCCACCAATGCTTGCAATCGAAAGATATGCTCAATGGAAATCACGTTTCTTAAGATACATTGATACAAGACCAAATGATGATGCCTTGAGGAAATGCATTTTGGAAGGTCCATACCAACTCACTTTTGTCACAATCCTAGCTGTACCTGTAACAGATGATACTCAAGCAGTTCTAGAACGAACAACAGTTGAGACACTCTTGACTATGCCTCTTGAAAACAAAGCTCATTATGAATCATAAAAGGAAGCAATCCATTTGCTATTGACTGGAATTGGGGATGAAATCTACTCAATTGTCGATGCTTGCAAGACAGCTCATGAAATGTGGATAGCTATTAAAAGGCTACAACAAGGTGAATCTCTCAACATTAAAGATGTCAAGACTAATTTGTTTTGGGAGTTTGGAAATTTCACTTCTCATGATGGAGAGTCCATGGAGTCATACTACTCCAGATTTTACAAGATGATGAATAAAATGATAAGAAACAACTTGGCAGTTGCTACGATGCAAGTCAATGTTCAGTTTCTTCAACAACTTCAACCATAATGGTCAAGGTTTATGACAATTATCAAGCAACAACACGACTTAGATATAGTCTCATATCACAAGCTATTTGACGTTCTGAAACAGTATCAAAAAGAAGTTAATAAAATCCGTGTTGAGAGAATAGCCAAGAATGATAACCTATTAGCACCTGTTGCTGCTGCTTCACCATATCCAGATCCTTATTTTCAAGCACCAAAATCTCATAAACCATATGCACCAACATCAAAACAATCATCTTCAACCAGATCTAATGCATCTACCAAATTCAAAGGAAAAGAGATAGCCAAACCAATCACACCTCCATCTGAGTCAGCTTCTGAAGAAGAAAGTGATCTAGAACAAGCTCAGAGAGATAAGGATTTGCAGAAAAACTTGGCACTCATTGTAAAGTACTTCAAAAAGATCTACAAACCTACCAACAACAACCTCAGAACTTCTTCAAACTCCAGAAATAAGAATATGGATACTTCTCCATGGTATGTGAAAGATAATCAGACTGGGCAGTTTGGAATCAAAGGATGATGAAAGTTACTAGGGCTAGGGAGACTGTAGGCAGTCAGGTAGTGCAACAGACTGGGATGTAATGTTTCAATTGCAAGGAATTTAGTCATTTCGCTAAGGAATGCAGGAAACCAAAAAGGGTGAAAGACTTTACGTATCATAAGGAAAAGATGTTGTTGTGCAAACAAGCTGAGAAAGGTGTTCCATTACAAGCAGAGCAATCTGATTGGCTAGCAGACACGGATGAAGAGATTGATGAACAAGAATTGGAAGCACATTACAGCTTCATGGCAAAGATCATGGAGGTTCCTACTGCAGACTCAGGAACTGATACTGAGCCACTAGATCAGGTACAATACGATGCTGAATATAATGTGTTTGCCAATGAGAGACAGCATTCTGAGCAACCTGAATCCATTAGTAACACATGTGTAGTGGAAAAGGTTGATAGTAATATCATTCCTGATTCACCGAATATGTGTGATAATGATATTCAAACTGACCAAAATGTTATAGAACGTGATGATGAGCGTGTTGTGCTTGCTAAATTTATTTGCAAATTTAAAGCTTGATGTTGCTGAAAATAAAAATATTCAAAAGCAATTAAAGAAAGCAAACACATCACTTGCTCATGAATTGAAAAAGTGCAAATCTATTCTTGCAAAAACTAGTAGAACTCTAGGGGAGTCTAATAGTATTCGGGATAGTTGTCTAATTTCACTTCAAAATAAAAAAACTAAGCTTGAGAGGTACAAGACCTTAAATGACTGTACAGTTGACTATAAAAAACTTAAACATAAGTTAAATGAAACTCTAGGACTATTAGCTCAAAAATAAATTGACATAAAAGAAGGTTTAAAACTTAAAGCCTATGAAATTTCATTTGTCAAAGAGAAACACGATGAATTAGTCAAACATAGTCTTTTAACAAAGTCACATTACGAAGGTCTTGTCACAATGGAAAAGCAATTAAAGTTTTTGAACAAAATTCTTTACAAAAGGAATAAATCAATTTAAACCATTCATATGTTAGCTCCCAAAGGCCCAACATTCAATAGTATACCAACCTTTGCAAATCCAATGTACCTCAAAAAGGCTCAATCCGAAAAACCATGTTTGTATGAGATCTCATATGACAAATCTGATCCTGCAAACAGACTCGTCCCCGATAGGGAAGAGACTTTGACTCTTTAAAAAGAGAGTTGATCAAAATTGAATAAAGACTTAGTGCGACCTTATGACTACACAAAGATAAATAGTTTTTATGAAATTTTCAAACCCCCAACACAGGAATATCATGTACATTTGGCACATGCAAATGAAGTAAGAAAGAAAATGTGGAGAAAATCTTTTTTGAAAACTAAACCAAAAAATTTCAAAAACATCGGTGTCTTACCTGTTTCCAAATCAATAAGCAAAAGTAGACAAGCATATAATGTAATGACGAACAACATAAATCATTTTAAAGAACTTGTCGATCAAGCTTGGGTAAAACATTCAAAGGATCATTTTCGTGCACCAACTGCTCATGATATGGAAATCCTAATTAAGACATGTTTGATGCCTCTTTCTATAAAGACACAAAATGATAGTTTCACATTTGTTCATGAACTTAAGCAAGAAATGATGATGATTTAAAGTACGTTGAATCCCTTGAAAAAGAAATTGATGAACTTGAATCTGATAAAGCAGAATTTTCAAACATGTATGATATACTTTTGCAAGAATGTGTGTCTAATGATGTTATGTGTTCGTATTTGCATTCGTTATCTAATTTAGATGCGCACACTGAATTGCAATGCTTATATCTTCATAAAGTGAAAGAATGTGAATGTCTTGCACAAGCTTTTAAAAACAAACTAAAACTATTAGTAAAGAAGTGTATACTGAGCTTTTACGAAGTTTTCCTAAATTAGAAAACACTCGATTTCTCTTGAACTTGCTTTACAACAATGTCAAGAACAAATGAAAAATGACACAGTTTGCAAAGAAAAAGTGTCAAATGTATTTCTAAAAGAACATGAACAATCTTTCGAAATACAAGATTTGAAAGCTCAATTGCACGACAAGAACATTGCCATAAGTGAGTTAAAGAAACTCATTAAGAAATGCAAAGGAAAATCTGTGGGAACTAAGTTTGATAAACCATCTGTTGTTCAACAACCAAATGCTTAGAGGATTCCAAAACCATTAGTTTTGGGCAAACCGAATCCTTTTTCAGACTCTCTTGAGAGGAAAAGGTTTTTTAAAGACAAAGTTGGTTCCCAAAACTAATGTGTCAGAGGGTTTATCAAAACTAGTCACTATACAGATTTTGCCTAAAACAGCAAGGCAAACTGTAAGAAATACAAATGTGATTAAACCAGGCATGTATCGAATTGACACTAGGACAACACAAACTAGAGCACCACAGTTGCCTCCAACTTCTAGGAATACTAATCCTCGCATGTCTACCTCTAAAGGAGTAATTCATAAAACTAATGTTAGCAGACCACAGCTTAGGAGCGCTTAAATGAAAGATAAGGTCGTGCCAAACAATAGTCAAGTGAAGGATAAGAAGACTGAAGTAGAAGACCACCCTAGGATTTCTAGTATTTCTAATAAAACAAAGTCTGTAACTGTGTGTAATGACAGTTTAAAATCCAGAACTTTGAATGTTAATGCTGTTTGTGCTACTTGTGGAAAATGTGTGTTTAATTTGAATCATGATGTTTGTGTTTCTAAATTTTTAAATGACGTGAATGCTAGAACTAAGAAGCCTAAAGTAATTCCTATTAGTACTAGAAACCCCAAAAGTCAATCGAACAAATCTGTTGCAACACCCCCTAAGAAAACAGTCGCATCAGACTTCACTATCCAGAAATCTAAGAGTTACTATAGGATGTTGTATGAGAAAACTAGTAAGGCATGGAAATGGTGGATAGAACAACAATGCCAATTAAGATATAAATGGGTTCCTAAGACAAAAATGAAATGGGTGCCTAAAGTTAGGAATGAAAATGTGAACAAGAGAGTTAGTTTTGCTATAGATAATGTATCTAAGATAACTAATGTCTTGAAACTCACAAATACTTTAAGATCCAATTTGTCAAGTATTCCATCGTTCTCTAATTCTCTTGCAGATTGTTCAACTCATCATATTCATTGTTGACTCTAGATGCACAAAGCATATGACGGGCAATCTAAAGCTGCTGTGCAATTTTGTTGAGAAATAGTTAGGTACCGTTTGTTTTGGCAATGATTAATTTGCTCAAATTCTTGGTTATGAAGATTTGGTTCAAGGAAATATAACGATCAACATGGTTTATTACGTCGAAGGCCTTAATCACAATCTCTTCTCGGTTGGTCAATTTTGTGATGCGGATTTGGAGGTTGCTTTCCGAAAATCTACGTGTTTCGTTAGAGATCTTCAGGGAAATGATTTACTCACCGATAATCGTGGATCTGGTCTCTATACAATTTCCCATTCAAGAAACAACTTCATCAACTCTAATCTGTCTCATGGCTAAAGCCTCACCAACTCAAGCATGGTTATGGCATCGAAGACTTTCTCATCTTAACTTCGACTATATTAACTTACTTTCAAAGAAGGATGTCATGATTGGTTTACCTAAGTTGAAATATGTCAAGGATCAACTATGTTCCTCTTGTGAAGTGAGTAAAGAAAAAAGAAGTTAATTCAAGACAAAGGCTGTTCCAAGTTCAAAAGGACGGCTAAATTTGCTTCATATGAACTTATGTGGTCCAATGCGGGTTGCTAGCATAAATGGGAAGAAATATATTCTGGTAATTATAGATGACTACTCCAGATATACTTGGACTGTATTTCTAAGTTCCAAGGATAAAACACCAGAAGTTCTAAAAGATTTCCTTACAATGATTTAACGAAATCTTCTAGCCCTAGTAATTTCTGTTCGAACTGACAGAGGCATAGAGTTCTTAAACAAGACACTCCATGCATTCTTGTAGACTAATCTAATAACATACTTGATTAGAGGGAAAGATGTTATTTTAGTGAGAGAAAGGGTTGGATGAACACTTAGAGAGAGAAAGTAAACATAAGATGGAAAATATATTATGTGTGAAAAATGAACAACCAACCACCCTCCAAGGCATGGAGAGGTGTATATATACCTTATAATGGTTCATGGGCTTGGGCTTGCATGGGTTTATCCATGGGCCTTTAGCTAACTAACTATGTAAGTTTCCAAAAATTACTTAACGAGCTAACGATATTTATCTATGGAAGTGACCGACACTTTTGTGTTCCTAACAATCTCCCCCTAAGGAAGGTCACTCCATTTTACAAAAACTTAAAGCTAGCATACTATGCTTTATCTTTAGTCTTGAGCTTGTAGTCTTTAACATCAATCATTAACTTGTGATTTGGTGTAGTGATCATTGACTTTAGGCTTGAGCTTGTTCCTTTATCTTGACTTGAATGTCAAAATGTAATCTTGAACACCTTGAGATCATCAACCAAGCATAATCTCATTTCGCCATCTTGTAAACTTTGCCATCTTGTGAACATGAGACTTCTGGACCGACATGCTCATACCTTTCTTGATATGTAAACTTGAAAAGCTTTAATAATGCATCTTTCTTAAGGTTCTTTAACTTTAACACTTTGTCACTTCGAGAAAGACGTTCGATATCAGAGTGACAAAAACTTCTTTGAAATTCTTTGACATTAATACTTCGTCACTTCAAGAAAGACATACGGTATCAGAGTAGCGAAAGTCTTGAAACATGTACTTGAGCTTTCATAATGTCTTTATGTTTGTCGGTCGGGTATGAGCATGTGGCTATGAATCTTGTAAGTCATCTGGAATCAGGTACCTTCACCTCCATCTTTAAGTATCCTACATTAAAACAGTTAGCAAAAAAGCAGGGGGACGAATATGGCTTTGTCATTCGCCCGTGTTTAGTTGGAGTAGCCTTCGAATCCGTGAGGATCAACGTGTGATCAGGTAGATTCAATTTAAGAAGAATCTCCTTGACAGGATTTCCAGCTGAAGTATAGAATCTTTCTAGCACATGTGTATTAGATTCATCAAACTCAACATGTTCTCATTATTAGAATGTCTCAAAGCAGACAACACAATAAGAGTGAACCAGCGAGTTACTATCTCACCGATTGAAGTAAAAATTGATTTGAAAATCAATCAACGTGTCACTTGCTAAAGTGGTTTTGTGACACATCGAGAGTGGTGATCATTTCAAAATTCATCATCAATCGTCAATTCATAACCTCGTTTCTTTCCAATTGTCACAAGTTTGATTCATATAGAATCGCATAAGTCACCTACCATAAGCTTGTTTTGATGTGGCTCAGCAGGATTTTCCATCTTTACGTGAGTAAACATCACTCAGATTTTTGGCAAATCAAAGGATATGCGTAAGGACTCTTAATATATATCATTATATTCACATTGTTGACTTAGAAAACAATAATTTTGACAGGTGTCCTAATGAGAATTATGGATGATCTCTCTTATTGGCTCTAGAAACTCAATAAGCACTTTGTATTTAGTGATCAAGGCTGAGCGACTCTACACTTTCAATATCAACTAACTCGGAGTGAAAAGCCGATAGAAAATTGCGTGTAATCTCGTGAGAATGAAACAAGAGTCCCTGATAACAGACTTTGAGTGGCTGGGAGGGTTGTGCATAGGTCAACTAACTTTACCATGACTGTCTTCAATGTCAAACAACAACTTAGTGTTTCTGACAGTTTATGTATTGACCCGGTTTCTTCCTAAGTGTATGGAAGGCTTCTTTCTTTTCACCCTTTATCCTTACATTTCTTTTTCATTCTTCAACCCCTTTAATGTTTACTGAGACTTCATAACTAACACCTTGTTGGGTTTATTTCAATGCTAGCTCCATCTCAGTCGGCATTTTTCCTGATTCTCACTTTTTCTCCTTTTGTATCATACCTAAGGACTTTTACACTATCTAGTGGATATCCCTGGGTAGATCCCTCTGGTTCTGGCTGGATCATGGGATTTGAATACCTATGCCTAACCACCTTATAACTCTATAAATTTAAGTACATGGTCGGTCTTTTGGGTATTCCATCACAATCAAAACCAAAAACATTAAAAAGTTCAATCAAAGTGTTTGATATAAATATCAAAATATTTACACTTTGAAAGTTTTTCATCATCACAAAAAGCTCCCCCTTAACATGTGCATCGTAATTGTAGTACATGCTAAGTGTGGAGTGCATTGAGTCTATTTTATATGATCACATTTCAATACAAATTAGATGCAGTTTAATCACATTTTCTCCCCTTATCTAAAATGTTAATCCCTTGATATTTTGAATATCAATTGATTAAACGTTCGGGGACAAAATGTTACACAATATCTAACATGAATATTTTAATGCTCCCCCTCAATATTTGAGGGTATATAAGACAGTGCAGAGTACAATGATTTGAAATTTTTTGAATTCACTAAGAAATTCTTAAAAATTTTGTACTCGAGCACTCCTTATTATCGCCATAAAGTCTACATTACATATATACAAATTCATAAGTTTTTATTATGTACTATTTTACGTTATGATGGACAAATCATATGATAAATCAAATGGTCCTTTCCAGCAGCCGATAGGTCTCCCCCGTAACCAATTCTCCCTACCAATGAATTTTTCCAGGCTCCTCATTAAGCTTCTGTTCCTGAGTTGTCAATCAATAGTCTGGATCATAGCTCCTGCTCTTTCCCTGTATACATTTTTCTAGACTGTCTGAGGCAAGTACTCCATCCATATTTTCTTCAAAATATCATCAAGAGCAGACCGAACATCGTTGAGTGTACCGTCACTAAATTTGTGGAGTTCATCAATACGCATCAATATGTTCTTCTTGTCTTTATTCTGGTATATGAAGCCTTTGGGATTGGAGTATGCTGTATATGGTGTCTTACGTTTTAGATCTGATCTGTACGTATCCGACCTTGTAAGGTTGAGATTCTTTTGATAACTTTTGACACCTAATTGAAGATCTTCCACACGCCTTCTAAGGACAACGCTTCTTGTAAACATTCACAGTGAGACACCCAAAACTAGATGTTTCCTCAACGTTGAATTTGTGCAGCTTGCCTTGAACAAAAAGAAGCAGGCAAGCATCGATATACTTGAAGGTGAAGTCTGTTGTAATTTCCTTCTTTGAATGTGTACATCTTGTCCTCATCTCTACGAACAGTGATCCAATCTAAATGTTTGTAATTATGCCATTTGACAATCTTAAGCTTTGTAACAATAAGGATTCTGTGTATGAAGTAGACATCACGAGCATATTCCTTGTTTACAGCAAATCTATAGAATTATTGACGTTTTCGCCCCCAGTGAGAGATGCCCCATAATGCATGTTTGTCGTAGACACTCAGCACTTGACTCCACATCGAGTTTGGAACAAAGTCTTCAATCCATTTGATGTGTCCATAATCTGCAGCCTTTGTCTTTATCACTAAAGTTGCATAAGTTCGGCTTGAGACACCACCACTTAGATACGCAAGGTCGTTGTTGATGAAGTGATCAAAAGGTATTACTCGATGACCTCGTAATATTGTACAAAAGTAAGAGGCTTGCGAAAAATCATGTGGACTATGCAGACCTATACAGGGTTGTTCTAGTCTTGTAGTTGATCAGTAGTTGCTTTAACAGACTCCATCAAGGAAATATTCAAGTTACCACCATACTCTGCAGGAACCTTTCATTAACTTGTATGTTGGACCGGCTAATAATTCTGGTGTCAGAGTATCAACTTTGAGCCGATTCATCACGAATGCTGAGAAGTCTAGAGGAGTGTCCATCAGTTCATTAAATGACAGATGACATCAAATAACGTCTATTTTATAGCATCATTTATCCCATGTTATTAACTCATTTTGTATAGTTATTGCAAAGAATTGTTACTTAATCGTTTATATTTGAGAATTGCAGTAATAAAAGAGTAATTGGTGAAAGTTAGCAAAAGGCGCGCATTCTGGAACTTAAATAAAGATATTTTGAAGATTACTATTCTGAAGACCAATACGTCGTATCCATCAAGGAAGATACGGCGTATCCGTGCCTGCACTCACCAAAGACCACAGAAGAATAAAGACCAATACACCGTATCCAGAGGACTCAATATGTCGTATTCAAGATATGGAATCAATATAATATTCTGGAAGATATCAAGCATGGTCCCTACTCCAAGAAACCCCCAATACGCCGTATCCAATACTTAGATACGCCGTATTCAACCGACTTCCAGACCTTATAAATAGAAAACTCAAAAACGAGTTTTAAGTGTGCTAAATCATATTCTCGATACCTAAACCATAAAATTCGATTTTCAGAGGAGAAAAAGAGCAGAAGAGGTCGAGCAACGCTATCAATTCCATAAGAGACAACGTGTAATTCCATATACTTTAGTAATCGTTCAGTTTTTGGTATCATTCATTAACTCGATTAGTTTACCTTGGCTAAATAATTACTCTTGTATTTATTATGACGTTTAAAGGCTAATACCTTCGGGTATTAGCCATTATTATAAAGATTTGAATATTTGGTATTTGTTTATCTTGATTTCTTGATTTATCGTTAAGTGCTTGTTTGTGTTTATCAATTCATACTTGTTTACGCGCTTTTGTATGCGACCTATCATTCAACTGGATCTAGTGAAGCGGACCAAGCAGATCTAGAGTCTAAGATATCTCTCCATATAGTAATTTATACATTTAGAATAAAAGTTACATAAATATTGTCCTTCTAAGTCTGTGTCTAGGATACGCTTTAGGCTTAACTAGTTAATTGGATATTGCCAATAGTTTTAATAGATCGTGTTGACTACAGGTACCTAGATAATTCAACAAGTAACTATTGATTCCATTGGATAGTTGGACAAGTGGACTACTAGTGTATAAATTGCCATTAAGCGGTAAGTGGGTAAAGTCTCTATGAGCTAGGGTTTAACAAGATCATCATTGCTTTAATCCCAAAGATAGATTATAATCAGCAAATAAGGATGCTTTCTGCGGATGCTTTAATTGTGACAGAATTAATGTGTCTAGGTCTTAGGAAGATGTAACGCCTAAGTCTGAGAATGATATGCCACATCGAGAGAAGAAATCAATGCCCTAAAATAACAAACCAACTGTCTAATCGGATTATACGGTAATAATACAGTTTCTTATATAAGGTTTGACCGCTCTTTTAACTTTTGTAATTAGCTTGCGTGGGTTAAAGTGCCATGAATTGATTGTAGTCACCAACCAAACCGTGTCAGTCTTATCAGCTGAAAATATTCCCTTTTCCTTTAGAGATTAAGAGTTAGACTGACATAGTTTTAACATAGGTTTAGAATAGAGTAATAATTAAACGTAGATTAGAAAACCCAGATAATTAATTAAATTGATATATTTAAACCTCGCTTCAATGATTTACACCCTACTACCATAAAACAACTACCGATCGGGCACACTGCCCGTTAAATGTTGTTTTTTGTATTAGTCGGCAAAATAAAAATTTAAACATGAATCATCTTAAATATACAATACAACGACATCCACATCTAAGTTTTTAGCGCCGTCGTCTGCCGGGGAGTGGAAAATTAATCTTGATTTTTATTTGATATTTTGGTTTTTAACATTAGATTAGATCTAACCCTTGGGAGTAGTTTAGTTTAGATTAATTTGCATATTTGTGTGTGTTTGTTTTGTGTGTTTGATTTCTACATTGTATATTTTTGCATATTGTGTGTTTGTTGAGTCCATTATTACAGTTTTGCGCTGTAACCTCTGAGGTGAATACACAAAACGACGTATTCATTTTTTGATAACGGCGTATAAATTTTTTTCAAACCATTACAGCATATTCGACTCTATCATTAAACGGCGTAATTCATATTCAGGTCCACTGAATACGACGTATTAAGCTATTTGACAGTTTTCTTTCCTAGCGAATTTATTACATGTTAAAATGGACCACCTCAACATTACTATGGAGGAGTTATCGGGCTTGAGGAAGAAAAAGCTCGTAGGCATGGTAATGTGTATAACTGGGAAACTGCTACGTATGGTAAGATCTGGGATAATGAAGACGTTCACGACTTCGGATCTGTTGAAACGGAATTCCCAGCTATAGTCTTTAAAGACACGTTAACATCTGAAGCAGCACTCTCGTGTGAGCCTACGGTAAGTTCTCTTAACAATGATGAAATCGACTTTAGAATATCGTTTGACGAATCCAACGATGAAGATTGCACGGTAATTTTCGACAAAAATTCATTTTCTTACAAAATAATTCCTGTCAACAATTTAAAAATGGATTCGGAAAATGATAATGATAAAGTCAATATGCCTTTGCTTTCATCACTCAAGCCTACGATCAGTTATTTTGATGGTTTAGACTTCTTTAAATATTTCGTGAATGAATTTCAAGCCATTGTTTACAATGATGCTCAAACGTCCAAATCAGATTTATTAACTGAACCGATTTTAAACCCTCAACATATCGATGAATTTAATTTGAAAGATGAAACATCATTGTCCGAATGTGATGAAGAGGAACAAAACGTTTTAAAATTTAATGATCTATTTCCTTTTAACGTAATTTATCCCGATGAATTAAAAACGGATACGAACAATGATAATGATAAAGTCGATATTGAACACTCTTCGAGGGATTTATCTGTCAAACCGTTACCTGATGTAATAAATACCGATGTTGGTGCCTATGCACATGGGTCAAATAAGCTTTTGGAAACAAGTCATGTACATCTAATAAATTTTTCAAAACTAAAAGTTTTGTCAAGGGATTAAATTTCAGATATTATGACTGGGAAATCATCTAACAAAAGTGATGTCATCATTTCATAATCAAGAATTTGTATGTACCGTTTGGCATCTCGTTCGACCCCAAATTGTTTTATAAGGATAGGATTAAATTAGGACAAGTCTAACTTAAAGACTTTTCTGTAAACAAAAGTGCATGTCAGGAGACAACCCAGAATGTATTTTCAATTTTATCGAGTTTGTCTTCCTAGATTTTCTATACGGCGTATCCAAACCCCATGGATAAGGCGTATTAACTATCTGGACGTTATCCAGACTTTATATTCAGCACAGTCTATACGACGTATTCATTAAATGAATACAGCGTATGCAGGTATCAATACGACGTATCCTGGGGTATGGATACGGCGTATCGACTTCCTGTACAGTTTTAGGTATTTATTTCAAGTCTAACCAAACGAATACACGGAGATAGAATTGCATTTGTTTTCTGAGAATTTACACAGGACCTCGTGAAAAGGAAAGATCGACGAATATTGGTGGAGAATTTATAAATCTCGAGATCTTGAAGTGTTGGAGTCTTGAAACTTCAAGGCGGCTGTTCAACACGAATTATCGCTCATAAAACGCAACTTGGAGAATCTACCGAGCAAATATCAGGGGAATTTCTCATTCTAATTCTTTTTAAATTCCCGTATTTAATGTTTTATATACACAACGAGGACGTTGCATAATTCAAGTGGGGGGATGGAATTAGAATGTTTACTTGTCTTAATTTTTACACTAAAATGCTTAAATTATGCTCAAATTTAAAAAAATTTCAAGCATACTTTTGTGAAATTATATGTTACATAACCTGCACACAATAACCCTTGTTAGATATTGTGAGGATTTAGCCTTTCCATTTCCAAATGTTTACCCAAATTCCATAAAATATGAGTGTGTCGGTGATGTTGTAGACTTTAAAACTTGGCTTGGTATATCTATTCGAGACCGCAATGATAAGTATTATGGACTTAGATGTAGTAACTTGTTTAAATTGGTAAATTTTAGGATTACACCCAAATTGCCTTTACATGTTGCTTATTAACTAACTACACCGGTTAGTTAACCTTCCGTTTAAACCATTTTCCACTCTCATCTTTAGAGTGATGATCCACTAGAACAACCCGTAGAACCAATCCTTTAGGAAATTACACCAGCTATTTGTTTCGTTACACCATTACACCTTAACCTACCCTGTTAGATTAAGTTTAATTTACGGTAACTGCTTAAAGTGTAAAGTTTGTATTTCCCGAGTCTTGTGTCATTTTCTATCTTTGGTGCGGTTGGAAATTTGTACATTGCAAATAGGAATGTATATTAGTAGTCAAAAACTCATGAGATTATAACTACCCGATTCTCACTTTTTCTCCTTTTGTATCATACCTAAGGACTTCTACATTATCTAGTAGATATCCCTGGGTAGATCCCTCTGGTTCTGGCTGGATCATGGGATTTGAATACCTATGCCTAACCACCTTATAACTTCATAAATTTAAGTACATGGTCGGTCTTTTGGGTAGTCCATCACAATCAAAACCAAAATCATTAAAAAGTTCAATCAAAGTGTTTGATATAAATATCAAAAGATTTACACTTTAAGAGTTTTTCATAATCACTAAAAATCTCCCCTTAACATGTGCATCGTAATCGTAGTACATGCTAAGTGTGGAGTGAATTGAGTCCATTTTATATATTTACATGTAAATACAAATTAGATTCAGTTTAATAATATATTCTACCCTTATCTAAAATGTTAATCCCTTAATATTTTGGATATCAATTGATTAAACGTTCGAGGACAAAATGTTACACAATATCTAATAGGAACATTTTAATGCTCCCCCTTAATATTTGAGGGTGTATAAGACAGCGCTGAGTACAATAATTTGAAATTTTTTGAATTTACTAAGAAATTCTTGAAAATTTTGTACTTGAGCACTATTTAGAATCACCATTAAGTCTACACTACATATATACAAATTCATAAGTTATTATTATTTACTAGGTTTGACCTGTTTTGATAAGGACATCATATGATAAATCATATGGTCCTTTCTAGCAGTTGAAGGTCTCCCCCGTATAATCTCCCACTAATAAATTTTTCCAAGCTCCTCAATAACCTTCTGTTCTTGAGTTATCGATCAATAGCCTGGATCATAGCACCTACTCTTTCCCTGTCTACATTTCTCCAGACTGTCTGTGGCAAGTACTCCATCCGGATTCTATTTAGAATATCATCAAGAGCAGACCGAACATCATTGAGTGTACCGTCACTAAACTTGTGGAGTTCATCAATACGCATCAATCTGTTCTTCTTATCTTTATTCTGATATATGAAATCTTTAGAATTGGAGTATGTTGTATATCGTGTCTTTCGTTTAAGATCTGATCTGTAAGTATTCGGCCTTGTAAGGTTGAGCTTCTTTTGATAACTTTCGACACCTAACTGAAGATATTCCACACGCCTTTTGAGGACAACGCTTCTTGTAAACATTCGCAGTGAGACACCCAAAGCAAGACGTTTCTTAACGTTGAGATTTGTCAGCTTGCCTTGAACAAGAAGAAGCAACATGTCTTCTATATCTTGAAGGCGAAGTCTGTTGTAGTCGCCTTCTTTGAATGTGTACATCTTGTCGTCATTCCTACAGACAATGATCCAATCCAAATGTTTGTAGTTATGCCATTCAATAATCTTAAGCTTTGTAACAGCAAGGATTCTATGTGTGGAGTAGACATCACGAGTAGATTCCCTGTTTACAGCAAATCCATAGAATTGTTGACATTTTTGCCCCTAGTGAGAGATGCCTCATAATGCATGTTTGTCGTAGACACTCGGCACTTGACGCCACATCGGATTTAGGATGAAGTCTTCAATCCATTTGATGTGTCCATAATCTGCAGCCTTTGTCTTTGTCACTGAAGTTGCATAAGTTCGGCTTGAGACACCACCACTTAGATACGCAAGGTCATTATTGATGAAGTGATCAATAGGTATTACTCAACGATCTCGTGAATTAGGTATCAATGGTAAGGGCTTGCGAAGATCATGTGGATATTGTTGTCCTTCAGGGTTGTTCCAGTCTAGTTGATTAGTAGTTGCTTTACAGACTTCTTCAAGGAAATATTCAAGTTCCACCAGACACTTACATGAACCTTTCATTAAGTCGTATGTTGGCCCGGCTAATAATTCTGGTGCCAGGGTATCAACTTTGAGCTGATTCATCACGAATGCTGAGAAGTCCAGAGGAGTGTCCATCAATTCATTAAATGACTCACGAGGATCTTTATTCCGAGCTAAAGTGCTTATCCATGGTTGAACTGGTCCATGTTTAGCAGGCAATGTTTTATTATAACCACGATCGGGAGTTGGAGGTTTTGTTGGTTTCTGAAACCAATCATGATGCTGAGTGGTCTCATCAACAGGTTGCTCTTCAGTAAATTCTATATCGAACTCCTGATGTGCGAGTTCTTCCAAGTCTTCGTCAGCGTGTATTGGTTCCTCTACTTGAGCAGACTTGCCAGTAGACGTGTGATGATATTTGAACCCTTCTTTAGACTTGTCACTTGACTTGGAAGTCTTCTCCTTTGGTGCACTTGTTGATTCAGGTTCTTTTCCAGCTCTTCTTCTCTTGGACCCCCCCTCATTTTGATCCAGTAGAGGGTTCTTCGTCTTCATCCTCATCATCTCGTTGTCTTTTAAACGTGATAGTATCTCTGTATGTTTCAAAGATGTCTATGTTAGTTTCATAAGCGTTAACCAATGCATTGTAGAGAGTCTTCTACTGAATTAATCTGTCAATTGATTTGTTATTCTCTATTTTATCAATGAGAATCTTCTTCAGCTCAAGTTCGGATAGGTTAGCTACTACAGCATGGGAGGTCTTAGCTTGATTGGATGAACGAGTCAAAACTTCAGCTTCAAGTTGTTCATTTACGAACTTCTCAATTTTCGGCAAAATCTTGGTGACTTGTTCTTTAACTTGCTCTTTGACTTGCTTTTTGATGATTTTCCTTATATTTTCATCAAGTGTATTGATGAAGTCTTCATTTTTAGCTTAAGCTTCATTTCTAAGTCTGTCTGACTGAATTTACACAGCTGTTTTTACGGCTTCATTCATCTTATTGGCAAGATACGTATCAACAATATCGAGAATTGAAGAAACAGTTGCAGCAAATTGGTTTGTCTGCTTGAATTCCTAGAAGTCATCTTCTAAAGCTTTTACTCTATCTTCAAACTTGAATACGGAATCAAAGGTTGGAAGATTTTGTAGGGAGATACTTGGAACAATTGTTGGTGTGGGAACAAGTGTTTGTTGCTGAGGTTGAAATAGAGGAATGGGTGGTGGAGGAAGTGTTGTTACAGATGAAGGAGGCATTTTAACATTTGTAGTGACGGGAACATATATCAAAGAAGTTTACTCATTGTTCACATTAGGGATGGAGACAATACCTGTATCCAGATTAGGGTTGAGCATATTTGAAATAAAGCTTGATGATATAAAAGAACTCTGTTGTTGAACTTCAAGAGTGGCAGTTGTTATTATTACATGAGTATCTTATGTTACTTGAGTACCTTGAATATTAGTCTGTGGAGCATCTGTTATTTCCGTATCTTTTCCTTCTAGATTGACGTTCACATCCTTGTATAATTCATTCACTTTGTCTTCTTTCTTTGTCTCCTCTTCATCCAGTTCTTCTCCTTCAACATTGACTCCTTGAGTTTCATCATCATATGCTTCATCATCAGACCACTCTTCTTCTTTATCTTCTTCATCTTGTCCTTCTTTTTCATAAAAAGTAGACAACTTTGGATTAACAAGGTCGCCATCATTATTGTTTGATTTATTATATTCATTGTCATCATCTTGATCATCATCACCTTCATTATCAGCATTGTCATCATTCAGATCATCATCATCTTCACTCACAATCACTTCATCATCATCTTCATTATCAGCATCGTCATCATTTTGATTATCATCATCTTTACTCACATTCACTTCATCATCATCGTCTTCATCACTGGACTTCTAAGAAATCTGCTCATCATCTGAGTTATATGTAGGTACACTGGGAACCCCTGGTATAACACCAGTTCCTTCATCTGCACCTGAACTGCTAGTGTGAGAGCTGTGAGTCTGTATCAAGCTTCTTTTGGTGGCCAACTTTATATGTTCAGCCTCAGACAATGCAACCTCAGATAGCACATTTAAGCCTTTTTCATTTGACGTTGTTGCTAGTTGCTTCTTCTTGACAGGTTTAGCCACCTTTGGTGAACTCTTGATTCTTTTGCCTTTAGAAGCTTGAGCAGACTTCTTCTTGGGAGATGATTCAGGATCAGCTTTATTCTTTACATATTTAGGTTTTGGAATCTTCTCACCAGTAGCATAAGCATGATAAGTCTTGTAAGCATCAGACTCTAACATGACTTGGTTGGTCAAGTGCTGAGGGAGAATAACACCATATACATGTGTATCCTGATGTTTAAAGATAACTCTAATTGTAATGAACATGGAGTCATCCCTGGCAAAGTGCCAAAACATCTTGTTTCTCCTTGGTATTGCCTGATCCTTTACCATGAAGTAGTCGACAATGACTTTGGTGAATCGTGGATAATACATGTCATTGTTCTTCTTAGAGTTCTTGTTCTCCACTGGAAACACTAAGTCTACCCATAACAAGTAGACATAATCAACATTCTTGTTTTGAGCACGTGACAAGCGAAGACTTTCCAGAGCAGTAGTTTTTCCACTTAGACACTTATTGATGATGGCAACAAATGATCTCCATGGTTAATGCATGTGATTAACATTGACATCAAATAAAACCTTGATCTCACCCGTGTGTCCAAGATCTCTAATAAAAGAGAGATTTTCCTCTTCAAACGGAGGATCTTCAAATTTCTGTCTTGGGAGTTTAGGGCAAATCTAGAGCATTTCTTTGAAGTTATCAACGTTAACAGTATGACTTTTGCCGTTCATCTTGAAATGAAGTGAAGAATGATGTCTAGAGACAGTGACCTAGAATTCTTACATGTAGATTTCTAGTACATCAGCATTGATCTGAAATGCTTTGTAGAAGGAAGTGAGTTTGAGAGCGTCTAATACCACTTGAAGAGTAGGTTCCTTGGAATTAAGATTAGAGCTTAGTCGGAGATTGCATTTCCCTATCTTAAGACGGTTAACAGGAGCGACTAAATCATCATCTAAAGCCTTTTGTTGAGCTCTTGTGGTATCCATGATTCTGCTAAGAAAGGATCAATACATTTTATGTTTGTACAATACACTATAGAGACCTTTCAATTGAGCACTTTAAGTTGATTAATGATGCGAAAATTTCTCAAGGATAGGGCACTCTAAGACTTTTAACACTTTTTAAGATATATTCCTTTAAATTACAACTTAGATTGACAAAAATGCTTAAGGAGTGAAGGAAACTTCTTTGACTATTTAGGAATCGAGTTCTTTCTAACTAGGTAGAGAATTTTGATATCCTAAGCCTAATTTTAGTTAACCTTGTTTTACCTCGCAATTAAGCCATTTTAACTTGATTAGAGATTATAATTAACCAAATTTAATTAATTCTCTAAAACAGGTTTTAAATTGCCTTCTAGTTAGAAAATGGATCTTAAGTGTTTTTAGTCTTGAGAGATAAACCACATTCTAATGAACACTAATAGATTGGTTCCTAAAGAAAAACAAATAGTTGTTCAGTCCTTTAAGAAAAACTAGTTGTTCAGTTCTCAAAGGAAACAAGTTGTTCGGTTCTCAAAGGATGACAAGTTGTTCGGTTCCTTGACAAAACTATTTGTTCTGTTCCTTTTAGAGAAACTAGTTGTTCGGTTCCCTTAACAAAGCTAGTTGTCCGGTTTCTTAATAAATCTAGTTGTTTGGTTCCTTAACAAGTCGAGTTGTTCGGTTCCTTAACCGGTCTAGTTGTTCGGTTCCTTAACAAGTCTAGTTGTTCGGTTCCTTAACAACACTAGTTGTTCAGTTCCTTTTAGGAAAACTAGTTGTTCGATACATTAACAAAACTAGTTGTTTGGTTCCTTTTAGGAAAACTAGTTGTTCGGTTCCTTAATACATCTAGTTGTTCGGTTCCTTAACTAAACTAGTTGTTCGATTTCCAAACAAACCCAATAGTTCGGTTCCCACAAAATTTTTCACAAACATAATTTTGAATTTGCAAGTTTCATTTAGCCTTTTTATCATAAAAACACAACATATAAGAACTTATTTCATAGAAGTCACCACAAAAACAACAAAAATTGCATAAAACATTCAAATCGAGTTCGATTGTGCATACATTCAAGATTTTACTAACAAGGGTATGTTTTTAATCACTCAAACTCATTCAAGAATATGAAAACTAACTTTCTAACACAAAACCCACAAACTTTTTAGAATACTTCACTAAAACCCATTTTTTGCAACTAAGAATAATTCAAATCGTACGCATATGTTAACCATTTACAAAACTGCATTAAACGAGTTCTCTACACACCAAAGCAATCATAACCCCTCAATCAATTTGATGATTTATGCACTTTTGATTTTGAGAAACCCTAATTCAAGAATTAGGGTTTTCGAGTTCAAAACTGAATGAAATCCCAATTCCTTCAAGGTATGAGTAGTTTAGGAGGTGTAGAACAAGTTTCGTTTATTACCTTAATCGTGAAAATCACAGAAAATGGAGAACAAATATAAGACGATTTCGAGTGAGGTGAGTGAGGGAAAATAATTTGTTAAGTGTGTGTGTGTGTGTGTGTGTATGTGATATTGACGGGTGGGGAGATGATGTTATAAAACAAATTATGTTTTTGTCACATTTGCCCCCCCCAAGTTTCTTAACTCTTTTAATTTTTACTAATAAGTTTTATTAGGCAATTAAAGTTTAACAATTGGCGCAAATAGTCCCTAATATTTTTAACTAGCATACCTAAAACCTTATATTTGCACATTAACTCCCTAAAGGCATAAACACATAACATATAAGGCACACATAAGCTAAACTTAATTAAGTTTCCTTAAGAATGATATTCCGTTATTATTTAAAAACCTTCTTTACTTGAATCACATTTTTATTATGAAGAAGATATTTGACATTTTCTCCCCCTCAAACAATGACCCGTTTTCTATTTAAAGAGTAGTAGTCGTTGTTTGAGAAGTCGAATGTCCTTGAAAAGCATTTTCTGATGACTTAATGTTTTATTTTTGAAAATCAAACACCATGAAATAAGATATCTCTTATTTTTACACATAAGTGAACTGACACGTACACTTATGGATATATAGGAAGCATGGGTTGTGTTGCAAAGTAAACACAAGCCTTTACATGGTCATTAAGTAGACCATGCCTGAGAATAAATTCCCATTGAGAGGTCAAGTTTTCTTTTTGAAATACTTGCCTTTAAGATGATGACCGGGTTACTATCTGAAATAATAGCAAGCCATTTAGCATGTTTTGAAAACATTTGGAACTTCTGCTCGAACTTCATTTACAGCCTCGTATCATTATTGAATGGCATTTATAAGACCGTAAATGTTATCGATTTTCAGAAGACATGCCATTATTACTTCTTTTTATATTTTTCTCATTTTTTAATTTTTTTTCTTTGGTTTTATATATTTTTTATTTTTGTATTTTGATTTTATAAAAGTTTTCTGAAAATGAAAAATCTTTTTGGTTTTTATGGTTTTTAATATATATACATATTATACAGGATATTTGAATAGGTATCACCACTATTCATCAACTTCATCTGCTAATTGTTTCAGAGTCTCCGATGTAAAACTTCGCATTCTCAGCTTGTTGAAAAGAAATTCAATTCTTTCTATGCCAAGGGCTTTAGTGAAGATGTCCGCCAGCTGATACTCCGTATTGACTAAGTAAAGTTCTACTACTCCATTCTCAACTTGCTCTTTTATGAAGTGGAATCTGATGTCAATATGTTTTAATCGAGAATGTTGAACATTGTTGCAGCATAAGGCAATAGCGCTTTTGTTATCACTGTACATTGGAATTTTATTGAATCTAAGGCCATAGTCGGTAAGCTGTTGTTAGGAATAAATCTTCACAAGACTTAATACTGACTTAATACTGCCAACAGTACTAATGGAGTTAGTACTGCCAATACTAACTTAGTACTGCCAATGTTACTTAATACTGCTAGTAGAAGGAGTTAGTACTGCTGAGGGTCAAAGCTGCTGATTTGAAGATAACAATGCATGGAGATTATTTCGGAATATTTATATTTGAATTGTAACTGAACCTAAATGATAGGCTGATATCTTTGTAAAGGGCTCCTTGTATTTCTATAAAAGGAGATCCTAAGTTTTAGAATATATATACTTTTAAATTCATAGAAACACCTAGAGAGTAAATTTGTAATAGCTTCAAGGTTTGTAACCCTAGTACTTCAAGAGTACTCGTATTATTTCAATAATATTGAAGGAGTGTGTTTTGTGTTCATTGTTTGTTTTAGTCATTACTGTTTCATTAATAAACTACTCTAGAGTATCAAAGTGTAGATTTCGCATACACTTTGGTATACATACAAAGTCTCAATCTTTGTTATTTTGGATTCTTCCAAGGTAACAAACTCTTTACTACGTAAAGAATCGATCAAGGCGTGGGATCAACAAGTGGTATCAGAGCCTGTGCTTTGAGAAACTTTGATCTAGGGAAAATGGAGTTAGAAAATTCACAGAACAATGCATTGGCAAAACTTCCCATGCTAAAACTAGGAGAGTATGAGATGTGGGAAATCAGAATCAAGCAGTACTTTCAGATCCAAGATTATGCATTATGGGAAGTAATAGAAAATGGGAATTCTTGGGTACCTATTCCTGTTACAACACCGTTTCAACCCATAGAGAGCCTTTTTAAGCTTATACACATGATTCGGATTGTCTTGATCCACAAACCCGTCCGGTTGGCTGACATAAACTTCTTTGCGCAGAATGTCGTTCAAGAATGCCGTCTTAACATCCATTTGGTAGACGATCATATTCATGTGAGCAGCAAATGCGAGGAAAATTTGAAATATCATCAAGTTTCTAGCCACTTGGAGCAAAAAAGATCCTCAAAAATCAATTCCCTCTTCTTGACGGTAACCACGAGCAACCAAAAAAAGCCTTGTTCTTTTCGTATTTCCTCCTAATTCATCAAGTTTCACCTTGTAGATCTATTTTAAAGTAATAACCATCACTTTATCTGGACAAGGAACGAGTTCCCAAACTTCAAGACGTTTAAATTCATTCAGCTCCTCTTGCATTGCTTCAATCCAACATGCTTGAGTTAATGCGTCTTTATATTTCTTTGGTTCAACTGATGTGGGAAAGGCATCGTAGTAACAAAATAAGGCTTGTTCATGAAGTTAGAGTCTTGTAGAAACAGGTCTTTCGAGTTCACCGATGATGTTATCTAAAGGATGATCCTTGGTCCATTTGGTAACGTGTTCTGAGTAAGGAGCAGCAGATTCCACGACAGTAGGAATAACATCCGAAGAAGAAGATGCTTCAGAATTGTTTTCTGGAATAGGGACACCAAAGAACGGATCGTTATTCATGTGTGCAACATCTAAGTCATGATTGTCTTCTTCAACTAGGAATGATAGGAGATTGAGTTTTAGGGGTTGTTTGAGAGTTACTAGGTGATGGTGCATCTTGGTCAACAGTTGTTAAGGAAGGTGAACCGGTTGATGCAGCGGGTTCTGGAGCAACTACTTCAGTAATTAGAGCAATGACTTCAGGGGCTGGGGAATCAATACTAGGTGAAGGAGTGAGTAATTCATCAAACAATGGTTGAAACAAAATATCCCAATCAGTTCTTAAAGGTGGTACATACGGTGTTAAAGGAGGAGGGTTTGGCACGAGTCCTGAACTGATTGTTGCAGGAGTCATTTCATGAAGTGTGGGTCCTGACTTGCTGTGTTCAGAAGCCATCGCTGCCAGCTCATCAAAATCTACATGAATTGTTTCGATGATTTGTCTGGTACGTCGGTTGTAAATTCAAAATGCTTTCTTTGTGGGTGCATTACCCAAGTTCTCACTATCATTTGTCGGATAGTAGAGTGCACCAAATACATGGAAAAATGATAAGTCAAGAAGTTTGTCATGTAAAATCTCATATGGATTTTTACCGTGACAAAGACGTATGATGGAACGATTTTGGGTGTAACATGTTATGGAAACCGTAGAGGGGGGGTGAATACGTTTCCTTTAAAAATATTAAGATCAAAGATTATGTCACTCTATGCCGACGGTCCCATAAATATATAGGGGCCGCCTAGTACATCAGGGGGCCGTCCTATTTAAAGGGACCGCCTCCAGAAGAGGTTTTCAGACTAGATCATTTGTATCAAATCACCAATCAAGTTTGACGCAATATGCGAAGTGCAGATAATGGAATTACAATTACTAGCGCATATTCTACCAATATATACACACTCACAATGTTTACTACAAAGAGCTACACAGCCATGACTAACATAACATACACAACAATTCACACATATATAAGCACAATGCAAGTGTAAAAGTAAAGCGATAAATGTAAAGACATAAGTAAAGAGAAAGGTAAAAGAAAATGCAAACTGATATGATGATTTACAGTGGTGCGGTCACAAAGCTCCTCTTCGCCCTACTCTACTCCTCGAGTATCCAACTCGAGAGTTACTTCACTAATCAACAAGCTCCCTTTCGGCGGAGAAAACCTTATACCAATGCTTACATTATTTTCCGACACTAAGCCAGATGTCGAGTCCTTCTTCGAGTATAACCAAACTCGTTATGTTTTATGGCACAACATAACAAACCTTGTGTTTTATGGCCTAAACATATAAGCCGCGTTGCTTAAATTATTTTTTGACACTAAGCTAGATGTCGAGTCCTTATTCGGGTACAACCAAACCCGTTATGTTTTATGGCCCAATATAACAAACCTTATGTTTTATGGCCTAAACACATAAACCACATCACTTATATTATTTTCTGACACTAGCCAAATGTCGAGTCTTAATCTTAGCTAGAACCAATCTAAAACTTCACTGATGTATTTTAAGGCCTAAAATACTAACCAACCCACAATCAACCCTTCCGAATATACACACCATTCGGATCTACACACTACTAAAGATTGGAAGACATGGACTCGATCTATATGTAACATATGTTACAAATAAACTAACTAGACTACATAACTTTGTATCTTGATGATGACGAAAGTTCTTCTCTTGCACTTGAGGGAAGAAGGAAAGGATAGAAGATTAGATCACATTTAAACAAGATTAAACAAATTAAATGATCAAAGGTTTAGAGAGATTTAGTGAGATCTAGAGAGAGAAAGAACTGAGAGAAATTTGTGCAAAAAGGTTATGAAATCAGTTGGAGATGACCCAATATTTATAGGAGTTGAAAGCTGACAGTCTGGCAACGGCGGTCCCGGCGGCCCCAGATATATTAGGGGGCCGCCGACCCTATAAGGGGGCCGCCACTAGACTACGCTCCACTTTTTGTCTTTTTGTAGGGAATGTTGTATCTGGTATAGAAGCTTCCATTTTGGGGGGAAAACCAGATTTCAAATTTTATATTTAAATAAAACATTTCTTTTATTAAAAAGTATTTTGTGTTTATTTATTTTTGTGAAAAATACTTTTGTATAAATGTAATGGTTAAGAAAAAAAATATTTTTCTTTGATCATCCTGCAAGTTTAATTTGTTTGTATATACCTTATGTGATTTACATCGGGTGCAAACAAATGTCGGTGTTGATGCAGACTTGAGACATCGAGTGTTGTTGATGCATGTATGCATTAATGATTTGTGATTATGAGTAACTTGCGTACTTTACGTTATGTATTATAAGTTACATGTTTATCATTACCAAAACATAAAGCGATCGTATAGATTAAATATCGTAATATTTTCACTAACAATCTCCCCCTTTTAGATGATGACAAACTATGTAAACCATAACACATAGTGAAGTTTAAAAGTTACTCGTTTACATTCCCTTCTCCTACTTTTTTCAAAGCAAAAAGATATTATGTAGATAATGGTTAGAGCATATACGTTGGAGGTTTGAGAAGAAGACCTGATAAAAGGGTATGTGCTCTGGGAGGATTGAGAAAAAGGTAGGTGCTCCGAGTATATAGGTTTGAGGTATGAGGAGAAGATATGAGAAAATAAAGGTGATTGTGTGTTTCATGGATAGTTTAGGAAAGGTCATGAGAGATGAGAGGTAGGCAAGAGAAGAAAGTAGGTACTTTGAGTGTATAGGTTAAAGGAATGAGGAAAAGGTAGGTGATCCAAGTATATTGGTTAGAGGAATGAGAAGACAACATGAGAAATACGGTTGAGGTGATTTTGTGTTTATTGGATAATTTAGAGGATGTCATGATAGATGAGAAGAATGCATGAAAAGAAAGTAGGTACTTCAAATAAATAAGTTGAAGGTATGAGAGGATGACCTTAAGGTTTAGGGTGATTTTGAAGTGGAGGAGGTGAAGTATTTGGAGTATGAATAAAACCTTCATCGTATTTGACAATCTACAATCCTATCTTCCTATAAAGGTGAGCTTGCATCATCCTAGTGAAGTCTTCTATCATCATGGTTAAACTAAATCCATGCTATTAAACCACATAACTCCTAGCTCCCCTTTGCTTATTGCATCTCTATGATAATTACATTCCTTATATATTGACTCTAACGGATCCATGGATCAAATAAATTACCATCGATGCTCAAGAAGTTCGATGCAATTTAAATGAGCAAAACGCTTGCAAGTTCTCGCCCTCGGTGTATGCTCCCCCTTGTTTGGGGCACCAAGGAATCAAGATATTGTTGTGCTACAAAACAAAGTTAGTAGACAAGTGCACATATACCTATAGCAAAACATTAGCGGGGAACTAGACATGCACTTCTAGGTTTTATTATTCTAAAGTATGACACTTTTGAATGAAAGTTAAAAGCTAGACACATGTAATCATTATTTAAAAAAACAACAATCTAAATGATATAATTAAAAGACTCAAGACGTATGTTTACGGAGAAAGATTAGATCGACTTTTGATAAACGAGAATTGGATTCGTTTATTGATTGACACAAAAATATTATGAGAATGACTTTTTAAAAGTAGACGAATGACACTTAATATCTTGGCAAAATATGTCAAAAATATATTTATATATATATATATATATATATATATATATATATATATATACTTTCAAAGAATAAAAAGAAAAATAAGACGAGGATGGAGACGATGTACTCTTGGATGTGAATGAAAATGATTCCATAGAGCCAAAAAGTGGGAAAGGATGAGTGATAGTAAAGAACGAATGTGTTAATGACAGGTTGATAGAAAAGATTGATATATCATTTGCACTAACAATTGATGTGCATATGATCCTATCGAGACAAAAGTAGATGATTGGGATTTCAAAAGTTTGTTTGGTGTTTTATTGGTTGACAATGTTGAGGAACAAAGGTGGGATGTGAAATGAGGTAGTTCTTTTGTAACCTTTGCCCTTTTTGTGTTCTGAATATTTCGTTAATAGTCCTTTGACTATTTGACTTTTGTTAGTTTATTCAGATTTTGTACCGTGTTGACGGTGGTGATTTTATGAGATATGTGACGAATTGTGGTTTATTGTGTTTAATAATCCCTTTTGGAAGGTATTATTGTGTTATGTGTATTCCGGGTGGTTAGACCCGTGAATGTTGAGAAATGCCAAAAAACGAGTCTGACACGTCCGTTAATGTCCATATTGAGTTTTGAAGGGTGTAAAGTGAAACTATGTCGTGTGAATACTCTAGGTTAATGGAAAAGTATTTTTAAGGTGAATAAAAATGCTTTTTAACTTTGGGGTAAATTTTACGATTGAGTTTTACGAGCTTTTAAATGATTTCGACACGAAAAGAAAGACCCGAGACCCATAGAATCCCACGGCCGGTCAAATGGTCAAGAGGGAACAAGGTGGCTAGTTTTTAGGATGGTTGTCTTGCATTTGTACACAGATATTCCTTCCACTAGCTCATTTCTATCTATTCCATTTTCATTTTAAAAATAAAACACACACTTAAGTGTGTGTGTGAGTCGTCCGCCCCTATACCACCATAAACCACCATATTTTTCCAACTTTGATCAAGAAAACACGAAGACATAAATATTTGGGGTTGATTCTAGTGTTTGGTTATTCATTTAAACAACGTTTGGGTTGTCCGGTTCGTGTCGAAATCTATAAATTTGAAGATTTTCTTGTAAGTTTTCAAATTTAAATTTCGTTTGTCCTTTTGGGTTTATTTTGATGCATAGATGTCAGTTGTACAAGTTGATCGTTGTGAAAAATCAATTTTTTTAGAAGCGAAATGAATAAAAAGGTACGTTTGGTTTGTGAATAGTAAAAAGTAAAAAGGGGGGTTTTGTAGTTTTGATGTTGTGGTCATGATGGTTGAATAATATATGATGCTAGAATGATTATTTTTTATAGTTGCTTGTATAGCTTATCCGGGCTTATTTTTAAGCTATTTCTTAGCTTATTTGGGCTTATATGCCACGTGTGGTTCCTCAAAATTACTAGGGAAGTGATTTTGATTATTTTTGTGTTATGGCGTATGTTGTGGACTATTTTTGAGGCTTATGGTAGTAACCAAATGCGATAAGTAGCTTTATAGCTTATTTTCAAGCTTAATATACGTAGTATGGAGGTTATGGACTCACGACCCAATAAGTCTATTTGAGTCGTGGCTTAATGGGAGGGCTTATTGTGGTCCAGATTATTTTTACATACAAGTATATACTTATATATGTAAATGGACTTTGGTTTTGGACTTGGATCGTATTTTGGACTTATAAATGTTCTAATGGACCCTTGTTGGGCCTTAAGGCCCAATAAGCGATATTTAGTAGTTATGAGAATTTTAACGGACTTTTAAAAGTGAAAATGTATTTACGAAGCGATATTGAATGATATTTTGGAGGAAAAGTGTTGGTAGGTGTTAAAGATTGAGATTTTGGGATTTTGTCGAAAAGTGTCGAATTTGTGAAATTTGATGAAAATAAGGTTTGAAACCTTGGAAAACGTTGTATAAACGTACGGGTCATGTCGAAATTTCGTAAAAAGTTTATACTTAGAATTTTTCATAAAAACGTGATTTTTGATTTTTAAATAATAAAATATTATTTAATTATTTTATTTATTTAATAAATTCACTAAAAGACAAAAAATATAATTTTTCTCGAAACTTCTCTAATGTGTTTATTATGAGTAAACGTTTCATTTTCAACCGTATAATGATTATTTTGAAGTGTCTAAGGTTTACCGAATGGACTTGTCGAGATATATTTATAATTATTAATTATAAATATTTATTATATTACTTATCTATTTACGCTAAACAGTATAAGTATGTATTATCGGGGAATGAGATTGATATGATTATGGAGTTAAGTCGCCAACCATCACACCACTAAATTGTTTTGGGTAATTGTACAGCGCGTCTAAAACACTATGCATCAAACGTGAAGATTGTTTTGGAATTGGATGATTAAATTGGGACATTAGCTTGACTAGGTCGTGTGCAGGTGTCGTTGCATTTACTTGTGTGATTGAGATTGGGTAGCTAAAGACTTGCTGAGGTGAAGTTCTCCGAACCCACTTTTACGGTTTCTCCGTTAGGGGATAAGTAATCACAAATGTGTTTGAAATGTTTTGAATTAAACTGTGCGAAATGTGGTTTTGTTTTTGGACAAGTTATGTGCTTATGACTGCTATGTGAATCTTAAGTGTTTGGATCGGATGGGTACGCCTACCCAGTAATTGTGATTAAGGAGGCAGATGGGTATGCCTACCCAGGGTTGTGTGAGGTCCTGCCCTAATATAGTGCTCTAGCTGGTAGGCCCTTTAGGTGCGTAAGTGACATATTGTGATTGACTAGCTGTGGTGCTATGTCTTGGATTATTGTGATTGACTAGCTGTGGTGCTATGTCTTAGATTATTGTGATTGACTAGCTGTGGTGCTATGTCTTGGATTATTGTGATTGACTAGCTGTGGTGCTATGTCTTTTAGTGTATGCATAAATATTCACTGTCATATAGCACTATTGTCCACTGTTGAAATATTGGCATAGCTTTTGGGTTTAAGGTCAAACCTACGAGCTCACCAACATTATTGTTGACGTTTTCGAGTATCATTTTCAGGTGAAGTGAAAGAGGAATAGTTTGGTGATTGATAGCAGACTTAGAAGTATCCCGAGTGGAATTTCGTTTGAAGTCTTGCTTGCTTGTTGTTTTGATTCTAGTTTTGGATGTTATGGAATAAGTTTGGATTTTGGTCCCCTGTGAGGGCATTGGAATAATTGTAAGAGATTGTGGATTTTAGTTGCGATTTGGGACATCACTTGAGTTTGTTCAAGGTGGATGGTCTTCATAGCACTTGGAGTTTATGCAATGTAGTTTTCTCTATTTTGTACCTTGTGTTATGATTGATCATTATGTTGCATTATCGAGTTTCCGCCATTGTCGGGGTGTGACATCTTTCATGGTGGAAGAATGATGAGAGACTCAACAATGTGGGGACTCAATAACACTTGAAGATTGAATATCTTCTTTATGTTCTTCACTTTAAGGAGTGACATTTGCATTTTGCAAATTACTTAAATATTTCAGATGCAATAATTAAGTTAGGAGAGTTATAGGAGGAATTTTAATAGTAACAAGACTATTAAAAGAGAAGAAACGTTTAGACATGAGAGGAAACGTTAGAGGAGACAAGACTTATTAGAAGTGAAAAAGAACTTTTAGAAGTGAGAAGAAATGTCGAAAGTAAAAGGACTATTAGAAGTGAGACGACTATCCGAAGTGAGAAGATTATTGAGAAAGAGAGGAACCGTTTAGAAGTGAAAAGACCATTCGAGGTGAGAAAAGAGGTTTACGAGAAGTGAGGACCAATATGTGAGGAGATTTGTGAGTATGACGATTGTAAGGATTGTATTTGAGAATGAGACGCATTTCATGTGACAATCTGTCAATTTCAGGTCGTTATTTTATTCTTAGGTATTAATTATAATTTTTATTTTTATGTTAAGATATGAACTCACGACTAACCGGGAAGAAATTAGGGCTTATAATTGTAATTTACGCGACGATTGCAAAGAATCGGCGAATCCTACGTTAAGCATCGACGTTTATATTTTCAAAATGTCGTAGAAATATTTTTATTTCATTTGTTTTTATTTTTCGTATTACGTGCATTTTCTGTTCGTACCTTACGTAAAATTATTACGAGCAATAGTTATAATTATTGTTCGTCTAGTACCGTACGTAATTTAAAATTTTCAGAAAAGTATTCCGATTTTCGTAGAACTATTTTTATCTTGTTCGTTTTTACTTCGTGGTTCCGCCTTAACTCTTGAAATATTTTTCGCTTATACCTGTTAGCCTCAAAACTACCCACCTATCTTAAAATTTATATAAGATTTAGCTAAAATTCTTCCCATTAACCTAAGAGGGATCAAAAGTGGAAGGGATCCACAATTAACCCCCATGTGTCATCCAACTCTATAACACTTGGCAATGCTAGTCAAGACATACATAAACCAAATTTTGACCCTTCAACACACACACTAGACATTTTATTAACCAAATTCTACATTTCACTCTATCCCTCCCCTCTTTGTGATGCCATACAACCCACCAAAATCTCCAATTCCACAAAATTTCAAAGAACAAATAATAAGCACTAGTTAAGATAACTACCTAGTATGGTTTCTACATTTTAAAGATGATCTAAAGGAGTTATAAGAAGGTTTATTATTCAAGTTTGGGACTGGAAAAATGGAACTTTTATGAAGCTTGTGGGTTGATAAAAAGAGTCTTCAAAAACATATTGGGTAAAGATCAAGACTTGGTTTGAAGGAGTATTATTTTTGGGTGTTAATTTCATCATTTTCATCATATTTGTTGGTATAATCTCTACTTATTTTTATTATTCTTGTATTTTCCATTCCAATGTATATGTAAATGTATTGTATTTTGATGATCAAGTAATAAAAAGTAGCATGCATGTGTAGATCTAGGCAAGAAATGACTAAATCAACTATTAAAACTTGCTAGAAATCATTGAAAATTTAAGGCTGTTGTTAACAGTAAGTTCTGGATTTTTACATAAGTATTAGACTTGATTTGATTTACCTAGGTTGTAGATAATTGAGTGATGATAATGTGGCTAATTGGATACTCAATGGAAAGTGAAAATTGAGTGAGTTATGCCCTTTTTACCAAAAGACATCAAATCTGACCTTGCTTGACAGAACGTATAAAAAGTCATGATTTCGTACTGAGTTGGTTAAAAACCTAAAACTATGAGACCTAGATAAAATCATGTAGGTTCTGTACCAATTGGATGATCAACCAATTCATTATGGTTTGAAAATGGCATCAAAAATGGTGAAAGTGAATTTTCAGCCAAAAATGCCAACTTGACCTTTGTATAATGAAGTGACCTTAATTATATATTTACTTAAAATAAGTATAAAAATGACTTATAATTTATAATGTACATTTAAAAATGAAACTAGGAATATAAATTTTATAAGTAAGTATATCATTTATGGTTTGAAAGATACAACTATTTTTGCAAGCATAAACATATAAATTTTTTTTTACGTCTATATCAATACTAAAATTTGTAAAGCGTTTTTACGACTAAAACCCCCCAATGGAGGAACCCACTTTTGGGAACTTTGTATGATGAACCTACTAATAATAAACTTAACCCGACATCGAGAACCCGAAAATTTACTATAAACTCATAAACAAGCTTAAAATGGACTATATGACCATATTGGGCCATTAGGCCCAATGTATATGAATGGACCTATTGGACTTAACTTTGGACCCAACCCACTTGGGCCCAATTAATGGGTTAAGATCTGGTCTTGGACTTATAAAATGGACTAAATTACTTAATGGACTCATAAATGGGCCTTTTGGGCCTTTGGACAAAAATTGGTAACAACTAGTGAAAAATGAACTAAGTTAGTACATGTTAAACACATAGAATACTATGAGAATAAAACTTGGGGAATTATAAATTGTTGATCATCATATAAGATACATGTATATATACATATTTAAATTGTGAATTTTATTTTATCGACTAGAATTCTAAGACCCATACATTTGTATAGGTTCTGGTTGATTACGTGCCGACGTCCAAGTTCGTTTATCGCCGCTATTTTCTTTCGATACTATCAAGTGAGTTCATAGCCTCGCATTTTTTTTACACTTTAATTGTTTTAGAAACCCGCGAGGAGATAACATGCTTGTTTTTGAAATAAAACACAAGGGACCCCTAATGTAATGCTAGTAGCCCTTTGATTATTTATAAGATAGCTAAACTCCGCTAGAGTAAAAGACCCCCGGCAAATCATGAATTTGATAATTGCCTGGAAAAAGGCATACCATATAAATGAAAAGTACAATTTCGGAAGGGCACCACCTCCGATCCGTGAACGACTAGCTATCGTCTTTGTCAGAAAAATTACGACGATGGATGCGTGTTATAGAGAATAAGAAACACTTATAGCGAAGTGTATTAGTGCATTATATTGAATATATGGTAAGGTTCGATGTCATGAGGCTTATAATAATTCCCCGATATAACTTTGTTTGGCCACATCGTTATATCCCGATGAATATTGAAAAATGATACTTGTGTTCGGAAAATTTGTTATCGTTTTATATAATAAAAACTCTATTGATTCACAAATTTTTTCCAAAAAAAAAAAACATTAATGTTGACTGTTTAGCATGTTTTATCTCAGGTCCTTGAAGGTAATTCGGCGATGGAGATATGAAGGCCCGCTGAATAATTATTCATTCGAAAATGTTTTGTAAAACGTTGTATGATGTTGTTAAACTTATTTGGGACCCGTGATGCAAACTTTTTATTAGTCGAATGAATGAAATTTTCTTAAAACGCCTCTTTTTGAGTCGTTTTCTAAATGATTTTGAGTTATTGTGCTACGACGTAACACCATTGGACCCTTCCGCTGACCGAGCTGAATTGAGGGTGTTACAGATTGGTATCAAGAGCTTAAGTTATAGAGAACAAAAGATTTTCCAAAAAGAAAAAAATTTACAAAATAATTTTGTTTAAAAATCTTTTGACTATAACGGTGCAAGAAGAATCTCCGAATTACCGACAAGACCGGATTGAGAAGGACTTATTGATATATATAAAGGAAAATTATATATATATATGAAATTATATATATGTTGTAAATTTATTAAATGTTAATTATGTAATTATTTAATACTAATACGAGATAATTATAGGACGCAGATTGTCATGGAGAACCCTAACTTCCCTAACGAGTCGAATGAAACTATTCCCGAGCCGAACCACGTTGAGGATGCCCATGATCCCAACGAAATGGTTGACATTCCCGATGATGAGGAGTTAGTAGATTATAATGAGGATGACGAAGAAGAACCTGAAGAAGAACCTGAAGAAGAACCTGAGGAAGAACCCGAAGAAGAACCGAAACCAAATAATGGGCATGGGAATCAGTTTGCCCAACATCCTAACCCACAGCCCGGTAATATGAATGGTTGGTTAGAGGAGGATGATGATATGAATGAGAATGTTAATGATGAGGATATCGAGGATGAGGATGTTGAGATTGAGGTCGATGACGATGCGGAGTTGATCTTTCCTTATGAGGTGGAGGGTGACCAAACCCCGCCACCTAGAGATGAGTCTTCTGATTATGAGCCGCCTAATGCGGAGTCATCTGATTCTGTATCATCTGATTCTGAGTCAGAGGACGAGGAGGTTGATGTTGCACCCGAGGTTGAGGTTGATGTTGCACCCAAGGCTACTATTGGGACTTCTACCCAAAAGCCTTATGCTATTCGTGACTTTCCGAGGGGCTTATATGAGGTAGGAGAGTCATCTTCTGCCCGTGACTCATCCTATGTTGGTGGATTGGCACCTTGGGCTTTAAGATGTGATTTGGATGCGACCCGTGCACGAGCTAGACTTATGGAGACTGAGTTGGGTACATGCCAAGTTGATATTGCTCTTCTCAAATCTAAGGATAAAATCGGGGAAAAAGAAAGGGAAATACTTGATCATGATTTGGGAGATGTTGAGCGTACTTTGGGTAATGTTTTAGAGAGGTTGATGGTATTGGAGAGTAGGGAGAATACCACATTGAAGAAAAAGTTGGATGAGACTGAGACTAAGTTGGCGTGGGCTCGTATGAAGCGTGATATTGCTGAGAGGAGTTTGCATGAGTCCCGAGTGTGGAACAAGAGGTTTTATTTAGATATGGTTCGTATTGGGGCTGTTCCGAAACCTCCATCTGATGAGGAGGATACCGAGCGTCCGAGAAAGAAATTGAATAAATCTTCTTCTGATGGGACCGAGGGACCTTCCGAGCCACGGGGACCACCTAGTGACTCTTAGTAGATTAGTTTATCATTTGTAGTATCTTTTGTAAATCACTAACTAAACTGCGATGTCAGTTAGTAGGACTAGTCTTTTGGAGTTGTATAACATTAGATGGTGACATGTAATGTATGACAATGCAACTTGTAACTTGTTGGTGATTAATGAAATGACTATCTTTTGGTTCTAATTCTATGTTGTGTTGTTGTTACCTTTCTTTTATTGTTTCTTCTAAATTGTCCTTTTGCTTAATACAATCATTGAATGAATACTCATTATGATTTGATTTGTGTTGTAACAGGATCATGCCGCCAAAACCTATGTCTGAGGCTCGTATGCGCGAGATTATTAGAGACCAAGTTACCACATCCATGAATGAATTTATGGCAAATATGAACCGTGGAGCCGGTGGTGCTGGAGCCGGTGGTGCTGGAGCCGGTGGTGCTGGAGCCGGTGGCGCTGGAGCCGATGGTGCTGGAATTGGTGGTGCCGGACCAGTGGAAGCTGAAGTTACTGGGTGTACTTACATGACCTTCATGAAGTGTAATCCACACACTTTTAAAGGCACTGAAGGTGCCGTGGGTTTATGTCAGTGGTTTGAGAAATTGGAATCTGTGTTTCGAATAAGTGACTGTAGGGAAAAGGATAAGGTGAAATTTGCAACCGCCACTCTCCAAGGTCGTGCGTTGACTTGGTGGAATGGAAGAACTGCTTCCATGGGTATTGATGCTGCTAATGGTACTCCATGGGCTGAAGTAAGAAAGTGGATGACCGAGGAGTTTTGTCCTCGAAGCGTGTTGCAAAGACTGGAGCAAGAATTGTACAACTTGAAATTAAAAGGGACTGATATTGATGGGTATACAAACCGATTTCATGAACTGGCCCTGTTGTGTCCTAGAATGGTGGAGCCTGAGCAGGTGAAGGTGGAGCAATACATTCGTGGATTATCGAAGAACATACGTGGTGATGTGACCTCGTCGCAACCAGCTACTATTGATCATGCTGTCCGTATGGCTTATCAGCTTATGGGACAAATAATCCAAGATAAAACTGATGAGGTTAATGAGGGTGAAAAGAGAAAAGGGGAAGGAGATCGTGGTGGTCGTGGTGACAACCGACGCGATTACAACCGCCGACAAAACCAAAGAAGGGCTAATGCTGGAGCCATGACCAATGCTGTATCAAATGACAACGAGGTTTGTCCGAAATGCAAGAACAAGAAGCATAATGGGGATTGTTGGAAGTGCGGTAAGTGTGGTAAGTTAGGGCACAAGACTGCTGCTTGTAGGTGCCCCGACAAGAGAGATGTGACTTGTTTCAATTGCAACAAAAAGGGTCACCTAAAGAGAGATTGCCCTACATTGAGAAGGAATGGTCAGGATGGAAATAATCGTGGAGCTGTTTACAAGTTAGGAGCTGTGGATGCTCAGCAAGATCCGAAAGTCGTTACTGGTACGTTCTTACTTAACAACCGATATGCTACTGCTTTATTTGATTCGGGTGCCGATAAAAGTTTTGTATCTACAAATTTTAGTACCCTTATTAATATTGAACCGGTTGAGTTAGATACTAGCTATGAAGTCGAATTGGCCGACGGAAAAGTAGTAAGTACCAATAATGTATTAATAGGATGTACACTTAACCTTTTAAACCATTCTTTTCCAATCGATTTGATGGTAATAGAACTGGGAAGTTTTGACATCATTATTGGGATGGATTGGTTATCAAGATATGATGCTGCTATTTTATGTGGAGAGAAAAAGGTTAGGATTCCCCTAGAAGGTAAGACGTTGGTTATCGAAGGGGGGTGATAGAAAATAATTCTCGATTGAAGATCGGTTCGTGCATTCAGGCTCAAAGTTTATTGAGAAAGGGTTTGTGAGACTTATTTCTTAGCTCAAGTCTATGACATGAATCTAGCTCAAGTAACTGAACAAGAATCGAAGGAGAAACGATTAGAAGATGTTCTTGTTATCCGAGATTTTCCCGAGGTATTTCCCGAAGATTTACCCGTACTTCTGCCACCTAGACAAGTTGAATTTCGTATTGATCTTATTCCTGGTGCTGCACCTGTGGCGCGTGCGCCATATCGCTTAGCACCATCCAAAATGAAAGAGTTGTCCAAGCAGCTGCAAGAGTTGATGGAAAAGGGTTTTATTTGACCGAGCTCGTCACCATGGGGAGCTCCGGTGTTGTTTGTGAAAAAGAAGGATGGATCGTTCCGAATGTGCATTGATTACCGTGAACTGAACAAGTTAACGATCAAGAATCGATACCCATTACCGAGGATTGATGACTTATTTGATCAGCTGCAAGGTTCTAGTGTTTATTCGAAGATTGATTTGCGGTCTGGTTATCATCAACTTCGCATACGCGAGGAAGACATTCCAATTACAGCATTTAGAACTCGTTATGGACACTATGAGTTTCAGGTAATGCCTTTTGGACTGACTAATGCACCTGCAGTATTCATGGACTTGATGAATCGCGTGTGCAAACCGTATCTTGATAAGTTCGTGATTGTATTCATCGATGACATTCTGATCTATTCCAAGAATAA
Source organism: Tanacetum coccineum (assembly GCA_026074375.1). Taxonomy (NCBI): domain Eukaryota; kingdom Viridiplantae; phylum Streptophyta; class Magnoliopsida; order Asterales; family Asteraceae; genus Tanacetum; species Tanacetum coccineum. The sequence continues at coordinate 43,093 of BQNB010002714.1, forward strand.
AGAAGAACATGGTAAACATTTGAAGACTATCTTGAATTTGCTAAGGAGCGAAAAGTTGTACGCTAAGTTTTCAAAATGTGATTTTTGGCTTGATTTCGTGCAATTCCTTGGCCATGTGATTGATAGTAGTGGAGTTCATGTTGATCCTGCGAAGATCGAAGCCATTAAAAATTGGGCTGCACCGACTACACCAACGGAAGTGCGACAATTTTTGGGTTTGGCAGGTTATTATCGAAGGTTTATTAAGGAGTTTTCTCTAATATCCAAACCATTAACTAAACTCACTCAGAAAAATAAGCCGTATGTGTGGGGCGACGACGAAGAGGAGGCATTTCAAACATTGAAGCTGAAATTATGTAGTGCGCCAATATTATCACTACCCGAAGGAAGCGAAGACTTTGTTGTGTATTGCGATGCGTCCCTTAAAGGATTTGGAGCTGTGTTGATGCAACAAGAAAAGGTGATTGCGTACGCCTCTAGGCAACTTAGAAAGAATGAAGAAAATTATACGACCCATGACTTGGAATTAGGAGCGGTGGTTTTTGCACTTCGACTATGAGGACATTATTTGTACGGCACTAAGTGTATGATATACACCGATCATAAAAGCCTACAATATATTTTAGATCAGAAAGAGCTAAATATGAGGCAGCGTAGATGGATTAAACTTCTGAGTGATTACGATTGTGTTATTCGTTATCACCCGGGAAAGTTCTTGTGTGTTGCAACAAAGATGGTGAAGGGATTAAGATAGATTAAGAGTGGATTTTGTTGAATTGGTTTAGTAGTGAATGGGTTTAGGTTAGACTAGGCACTATTGTGAAGTTTGGTTGTCTTTTTTGAGGCGTTTGCGAAAATAATGCTTGCTGATCCGAAATTAGGGAGCCATTTGAAGTTAGATCCGATGGTACGAAATGTCTAAAAGGACGAGTATGGTTACCATTATTTGGAGGATTAAGAGGTCTAATCATGTTGGAATCTCATAAATCAAAATCCTCTATCATCCTGGATCGGAAAAAATGTACCATGTATTTTAAGGAAGTATACTGTGGACGAATATGAAAGCTGACATTGCGACATATGTCAGTAAGTGCTTGACATGTGCTAAAGCCAAGGCTGAACACCAAAAGCCGTCAGGATTACTTCAGCAGCCGGAAATCCCTGTTTGGAAATAGGAGAGAATTACAATGGATTTCATTTCAAAGCTTCAAAGAACGTCATCTGGATATGACTCGATTTGGGTCATTGTGACTGATTGACTAAATCTACTCACTTGATTCCGATGAATGAGAAGTTTAAAATGGAGAGGCTTACTCGATTTTATTTGAAGGAGATTGTTCGTAGGCACGAGGTGCCCGTGTCGATTATTTCGGACCTAGACCCTCGTTTTGCATTCGGATTTTTGGAGATCCTTTCAAAAGTCATTAGGGACAAATTTAGATATGAGTACTGCTTACCATCCTGAAACTGATGGTCAGAGTGAAAGAACGATACAGACATTAGAAGACATGTTGCGTGCTTGCGTGATTGACTTTGGTAGTGGCTGGGACAAGCACTTACCTTTGGCTGAATTCTCATACAATAATAGTTATCACGCTAGTATTAAAGCCGCACCTTTCGAAGCTCTATACGGAAGGAAATGTAGATCGCCTGTATGTTGGAGTGAGGTTGGAGATGCCCAACTCACGGGACCAGAAATGATTCGTGAAACGACAGAGATGATTGTGCAAATCAAGAACCGATTATTAGCTGCTCGTAGTAGACAGAAAAGTTATGCGGATGTGAGACGTAAACCTTTGGAGTTCGAAGTGGGTGACAAAGTTATGCTGAAAGTATCACCGTGGAAAGGTGTTGTTCGATTTGGAAAACGTGGGAAATTAAGTCCCCGTTATATTGGACCATTCAAGATTTTATCAAGAGTAGGTCCGGTGGCATACAAACTAGAATTACCCCGAGAGCTTCAAGGAATACACAATACATTCCATGTATCTAACTTGAAGAAATGTCTATCAGACGAAGATCTGGTTATCCCTTTGGATGAAATAAGGATCGACGAGAAATTACATTTCATTGAAGAACCAATTGAAATTGTGGATAAAGAGGAGAAACAACTCAAGCAAAGTCGAATCCCGATAGTTAAAGTTCGATGGAACTCAAAGCGTGGACCGGAATACACTTGGGAAAGAGAAGACCAAATGTGGAAGAAGTACCCACATCTTTTTGACTTTAACAAGAAAAGGGCAAGAAAATGAATCGATCTTCGAGGACGAAGATCCCTTTTTAGGAAGGAAGGCTGTGACAATCCGTCAATTTCAGGTCGTTATTTTATTCTCGAGTATTAATTATAATTTTCATTTTTATGTTGAAATATGAACTCACGACTAAACGGGAAGAAATTAGGGCTTACAATTGTAATTTACGCGACGTTTACAAAGAATCGGCGAATCCTACGTTAAGCATCGACGTTTATATTTTCAAAATGCCGTAGAAATATTTTTATTTCATTCGTTTTTATTTTTCGTATTGCGTGCATTTTCTTTTCGTACCTTACGTAAAATTATTAAGAACAATGTTTATAATTATTGTTCATCGTACCTTTTTAAATATCGGACTTTGAAAATACCCGTATTTACAAATTATGGGGCAAGTAATAAACTCACCCTACTAATCACAACCCCCATTGAGGCGGATTCACCAAGGGGGGAGGTGTCCCTTTGCCATTGATCCATGCAATTGGCTATAACACTTGGCATTTGGTTTGAAACTCTTATAAGCTCACTTTTGACCAATTTTCACACACACAAGTTATTATACATCTAAAATTCTGCATTTGTCTCTCTCCCCTCTTGCCTTTGACACCACCAACACAATACAAACACTCATTTCACAAATTTTTAAAGATCCAACAAAATAACCACACTAGTGAAGATGACTACCTAGTATAATCCTTGCATTTTGGAAGTGTTAAAAAGGGTTTTCAAGAAGGATTTTGTACACTTTAGGGGCTGAAGTTAATTGGGTTTTATAAAAGCTATTTGGGTAGAGAAAATGATGGTCAAAGTGTTTTTGGAGTAAAGACTAAGCTTGGATTTGAAGTCTACATCAAGTCTTGTTGTTTATTGTTGATCATTTGATCATCATCATCATTTTTCTTGTGGTAAAACTTTATAAGTTTTGTTATCATTTTATTTTGATTTCAAAATGTATATGTATATGTATGATGTATGATGATCAAGTAATAAAATAGTTCATGCATGCATAGATCTAGGTTAAAAATGGCTTAATCAACTATTGAAACTAGCTAGAAATCACTAAAAATTATGGGCTGATGTTAACAGTAAGTTCTGGAATTTTGAGTAACTTTGAGAGTTGATTTGAACACTCTAGGTTGTAGACAAATGTCTTGTGATCATATAGCAAATTGGATCCCCATTGGAATGTAAAAATTGAGTAAGTTATGGTCAAAATACTAAAACTAGTGGATTCTGACCTTGCTATACAGATGGTACAAAACGTCATACTTACGTACTGAGTTGGTTAAAAAGTTAAAACTATGCGAATTAGATAAAATCATGTAGGTTCTGAACCAGTTGGATGGTCAACCAACTCCTTATGGTTTGTAAATAGCATCAAAAATGGTGAAAGTGAGATTTCAGTCCGAATTTGTAACTTGGCCTTTATGTATAAAAGTAACCCTATGTACATGTATGACTAAAAGATGTACTAAAATGAGTTTAAATCTGTAAAGTGGACTTAAATATGAAGCCAAGCATATAAATATATAAATTATACCATTTACGGTTTATAAATTACGACTATTTTTGTAAACATAAAAGTATACAAAATTAACTTACTGATAATAAACATGTCCCGACCTCGAGAACCTGAAAATTTATAATATGACTCATTTACAAGCTTACATGGGCCATAAGGCCTAATTGGGCCACAAGGCCCAATGTATTAAAATAGACATATTGGACTTGGCTTTAAGCCCAACCCACTTGGGCTTAATTAATGGGCTAAGACCTGGTATTGGGTTAATAATATCAACCTAAACACTTAGTGGACTTACTTATGGGCCTATTGGGCTTTTTGGGATATATAGGACCATAAGAGTAAAAATGGCAAATAGAAACTAGTTAAAAACCTAGAAAAACCTAAGTGTGAAATAATTAAATCATTGGGTCATGATCATCATATAAAATAAATTACATCATTTATTTTATGAGACGCGCTTACGCCCGAAGTTCTTATCTATCGATATTCTCTTCCGACATCACTAAGTGAGTTCATAGCCTCGCATTTTTAC